>KK118119.1:206853-244804 GCA_000611955.2 Stegodyphus mimosarum | reverse complement strand
GATTGTGAAGTAGTGTGAGCGTTGTGATTATTGTGAGAATAGCTGCGCGAGAGTTTTGTGAACGGAAAGCAATCGAGATAGTGCTTTGCCGTGAAGCTATCTTTACAGTATAGCTTGACAGTGTATTGGTGATTGTTCCACGGTGTTTTATTATAAGTTTAGTGTTGCCGTGAAGCTACCTTTACAGTTACAGCCTGAAGCTGTGTTGCTGATTGTTTCAGCGTATTTATTGTAGATTTTCGACGCTTTTAAAGGTAATTTTGGAACTGTGCTGTAAATAGTGATTCCTGTAAATAAATTGTGCTTTTTATTGTTCTGCATCGTGTTTTCATCGGATACTCTCAAATCCACGAACCCGTATAACGCAACAGTATTTATCACCATGTTCCAAACCCTCATTAAAAGATATTTTCTGATTCTTATCAAATTCAGTATTTGTGTCGGTGTCGAATCGTTTCCTTGCTGTGGCGAGTTCAAAACAGAACCAACGATTTTATCATTAGTCATATGATATACCAATGTTGGCTCATCTGAACACATGCATTCAACGATATCTTCTTCTTGCAAAGCCTCCTCATTTACTCTTTTTTTCGAATATAAAAGCAATTCTTTTGCTTTAACCCTTGCTGCACTGATCCTAAAATCAGAAAATTTGCTGTCATCACTCTCAGTTTCAATAAGCAGAAAGAAGATGGCCATACATTATCCCTGGCATTTATTAATGTTGTTTGAAAAACATAATTCCATGATTCAGCTAACAAATAAATGCAGTGTTTGACGGTGATTTTTTTTTATGATCACAAACTGAAACAGAATGGTCACTGAAAGAATTTGTTTCAGAAACTCTGATTTATTTTTACCTCGATACAGACTGGAGGAAAAAAACTTTTACCATGATCTCAATAATTTGCTATTACCCATATATGTCATTATTATTTGGCAATTATGATGTTATGATTCAGTAAATATTTTTTCTTCCCTATTTCGTTCTCCATGTTTGGGTTTCCGGAACCTATAAATTGAATGTTTATATTTTGAGAGGCAACGCGGATTTCAGGAGTTGGCGGATTTTAGGTCAGCGGATTTTTGGTATTCGACTGTATTACTAATACTAAGCCTCTGTTATCTATTTAAAAATGTATAGTAATACTAGTACTACTAATTCTACGGTACTGAAGGAGCAACTTATCGGCTACTTGAGGAGATTATTAGTATTATTTTTTTATTTCCAATGGCTAGACAAAAAGCTACAAAGAACTAATATTTTATCAACAGAGGTTACAAACAATAGAGCTAAGAAGAAAGAGGCCGAACTCCTTGCCTAAAGAGCTTTCTTGCCTCCCAGTCTCTGGACTCTTCTATAAGACCACGAAAAGCCCCACAAGAAGATGGTCCCTGTCCATTTCTTCTTCAGAATCACAGAGTGGGCATTTCTTCTCCAGAATCACAGAGTGGACAAGTAGGATCTCTTGAAATGCCTATGCAGTGGAGACAGGCGGCAAGGCAATCACGTTCTATAGACAGATAGAAAGCTGCAACTGCATTCCATCTTGGAATATCAAGAATAAATCCTTCTCCAACTTTTTTTAAGGTTGTACGAGATTAAGATCTCGTAAAATATTAGACGTAAATAATTTTTTAAAAAAAAAACAGTTTAGTTCTCCAGTGAGAATGGCTGTATTAGGATGCTGAAATAAGTTAGCACCTCTTTTTAAATAAGTTAGCACCAGTCTACTTGCTCATTACACCAAGACCGCAGTGGCCAGACATCCATTAGAATTTTGTTCATCTAGATGTCAGAATTATTTCATCTTATTAGTCCTAAGGAGCTTTGAGGGATTATTGTCTTCGTTTTGCCATTTTACGTTGATTCACTAAAAATGTCCGATTAACTTTTCAAGATAGTACTTATTTGTTTCTTGGTTATTGGGTTTGTGCTGGGTTGGTTTTTGGGTTTGTATTGCGTTTGTGTTGCGTTGATTATGGTGTTTGTGTTACATTGGTTATTGGTTTTGTGTTGGCAAATTGCCCGTTTGGACATAATCTAAAATCCGAATGCTTACAGATTTTTTTTGGTACCTTCTTTTGATTTTATCACAGTGGTAGGGTTTTAGCTCTACATAGGAGTTTATTTTCTGTCTCAATCGAGTAATTTCTTTTATGCATCAGCTCAGTCAAATGCTGTGTCTACGCATTTGCCCCTTAACAACAGGGACGCTTTAGAAATTTTCTGATAATATAAGTAAATGTTTATTTATTTTATTTATTTATTTTTTTTTTGGAGAGGTATCGAAAATGATCTTTGTTTACAAAGCATTTGTTGTTTACAAAGACATATAACTGAAACTGTAACTCCGTTTCTTAAAATTTTTTTCCAACACCCACTGAGATGTTGAGGACACAGTATTAATTTAAACACTTTTCATAAATATAAGAATGAAGGATGGTTATCAATCAGGAAACAGTGCGCATAAGACAGTGTGTAGTTTAATAGGGTGCCAAAATCAGAAAATGTATTTCATGCGTTTCGGATGATATTTAATCAGCTAACTTTTGTTCATGATTTATATATTTTGCTTATCTATGTGATTTTTCCGAAATACCGTAGAGTAATTTCTGATTTGTGTCTGTGTAAGTTATACAGAGCATATTCGAATGTGATTATTCAAACGACTGAAAAGAAAGTTATGGCAACTTGCAAACAAACAGCTTACGAACTTATTCAAGATGTATTTTCACCCTGTGTTGCTGTTTTATGCAGTAGTGATGTCGAACAAATATGTGCAAAAAATAATCTCACGTTTGTTGAGATGGTCCAGCCGTTTTGCAGACTCACTACTGAAGGTAAGTCATGTAAACGCATTTTATTTATATCATATATCGCATACCGTTCTGTTATTGTTAAGAAATTGATATTTACTAAATTTATTAGTATGACAAACAGCAGGATTTTCAGTAAAAAGTGTATTTTATACAGCATTAGCAGACCATATATTTGTAACGTACTTAATAGAAAAAATTAATGCATGTTCAATTTTTTTTTTTTTTTTTCTGAGCGAAACTGCGTTTAGAACGTTACGTGTTACAAATTTAAATGGAAGCAAAGTTTCATCTCAGTAAATTAAAACTAAAGTCAATCTAACTTAAAAATATATTCTAAGTCAAATTCCTTTTCAACTGCCCCTCACGGCGAAAATTAATGCAAACATTGTGTGCCAAACACATATTTCGATATGTACTATTTTAAATGATATTCAGTCTGTAATGTGGGAAAAAAAAAAAAAAACCATTTAGTTTTTACAGCTGTTGGTAAAAGATTTTTGATTGGATTAATAATAATAATAGCATTTTCAAAGAATTTGCTGTGGTTAGCTATCTTCCTTTTACCGATTAGTCTATATTTTAGGGTGCTTCTTGGATTATCGCCGATTTGTTTCATTGATGGTAACCTAAGTAGTTGAATGTTATGGAAACCCTATTATGATGTGACTGGTTGCATGATTGTGGAGAATTTGATTGAGGGAAAATATTTGTAAGGGCTTATTTCTGCATTGTGTAAAATTTAAAAAAGGTTTTGGATGCTGTTAAGGAATTTTGTGTGCCACATATTGAAGACACAGAAATTTCTAAATATGGTAAGTCAATATTTCCTGTTTTTAGTGCATATATGCGATAAGATGTATTTCCTTTTTTATGGTATTTCATTGTGTGATATAAAATGCAGTTTCTTGAGTTTTGATCGGCTACAAATTTTGTTCAGTTTTTGTGACGAGTAACTTTGTTTTAACATTATATGATGTCATCATTCCCCTGATTTTTGTTTAAGTGAAATTAGATCGATGTGTATATGGACAAAGTCAAGGGAGTGTGCAGTGCTTATGTGAAAATAGATCGATGTGTACATGGACGACGAGTTTGTGCAATTCTTTGACTTATTTTGGTTTTGTGTAACGGCCATCTTGAAATTGTGCCTTGCTGACCAATTGCCAATTTTTGCTAAAGGCACCCTTAAATATATTTTTACGTCTTAAATGCTTCAAAGTTTATGTCTGCAGTCAAATCAGAATATTTGAAAATTATTAGATAAAAATTTAAAAAATTTATATACATAATACAGTACAAAGTCTGAGATCCCAATATTCAGAATGATCTAAAATCTGAACCTCAAAACCGCCTACCACCTTTTTTTAAATTTTTTTTGGTATGCTTTACGCATGCACATTTGATTTTTTTCCTCCATAATAAAACATGTGGCGAGCTCTGATCCTTAATTTCACTTCGGCACTAAATAAAATACTTCGTTATTCAAGAAACAACCATTTTAGCATAAATTTATGTAATCAGTTATTTGGCTTCGTAGCTGCATATCTGCTTAGTATACATCTCAACCTGAAACATTCTACGTAGATATATCCTTGATTTTATACTACCTAATATTTTGTATATTTGATGCCAACCTGGTGAATCATTATTATATTTTGCATTCATCACCACATGTTTATCAACACATGATAACTTGAGTAATGACTCATGCAGTGATGCCTAAATAGTTTTATGTTAGTAATTGAATAGCAAAATCTATAGTAAACTTTTATGTTGACATTACGCTTGGTGATCATTACAGATTTGAGTTAAATGCACTAAGAAATTTTGACGAGGAAAAATTTAGCAAAATGTTCTTTCAATATATTAAAAATAGATTTTGTTAATGATATTCATAGCTAAAAAAATTGCATTTAGTGCTATTTGAACTAAGAAAACAGATTTGTTATTCATAAACCAAGAACTGGCGCAGAGCTCGCATGACCGCATCGGGCGGCAGAATTTAGGAAAGTCAAAATTTTGGAATTTAGAGAAGCACCGAGCAACAAAATTAAAAGACGAAAAAATTTTTAGAATTCAGGGAAAGCACTGGGACACAAAATTTAGAACTCAGGGAGGCACTTGATAGCAGAATTTAGGACACCCAGAGACTGCGTTAGGCTGTAAGATATCTAGTGCCAGCCATTGATAAGCTTTAAGTATATGTGCGAGTTTATTTATTCAGGACTCGGCTAAGCCTTAAGCATCTGCAAAAAATTTACGTAATAAATAAATAAATTCAGGCTTAATTGAGTCAGTGCGTGATAGAAGAAATACAAAATTGAACTTGTCTTTCGTCGCCAATCTCATGATATAGAGCCACTAATATGTAGCAGACATTATTAAGCTAGGCTAAAATTATACTTTATTGATTCCAAGGAATTTCAGTTAATACAGCAGATTGTCCTGTTCCTTAACTTTCTGATTTGATCTGCCTTATTATACTTTGTAGGCTGTTGTTATTACAGCAATTTTATGAAAATTAAAATTTGAACTTTCGATTATGTCAAAAACAGTTTCTAATTCTAAATTTTCTATTTAAAATTATTTTTTTGATTCAGACACCCTACTTGCAATGAGTAACAGAAAAATTATTCGTTGTGCTAGAAGTGACGATCATGACAATATGGTGATTGAATGGGTCAAACGGCGTCGCATCAAGGGTGTGCCATGGACGGATACAGTGCTAATGTTTCAAGCCAAAATATTTCATGACGAAATGAACTTAGAAATAGAGTGCACATATTCAATAGGATGGTTAACCAAATTAAAAAATTGCCATGCTGTAAGGCAATTAAATCTTTCAGGTGAAAAAGCTTGAGCCTATTCTGAAGCTGCTGGACTATTTGCAGATGAATTCATTGAACTCATTAATAGTGAAAAGTTATCTCCAGAACAAATTTACAATGCTCATGAAACTGGTCTTTTCTGGCAATATGTACAACAAAATATCTTGGCAACCTCCACAGAAAAGGTTCCAACTGGTGTCAAAGATTCCAAAGCGAAACTAACAATTTTAGCATGTGAAAATGCAGCAGGAACGCACAAGTGCAAACTTTTGTAATTGGAAAAAATATAAGAACTTGAGTGTGTAAATGAGTAATGATTTTTCCCTTTGCATATCGTGCAAATAAAGGAGCATGGATTACACAAGCGTTAATGAATGATTGATTTGAAAATCATTTTATACCCGAGGCTAGGCAACATTTGTATTTGGCTGGTTTACCTGATGAAGCAAAAATTGTCCTGATTGCAGTAGCTCATACTTCACTCAAAGTTTTAGTGAAAGATAATGTATCCGTATTATTCTTAATTCCAAATTCTATTTCCATAATTCAGCCTATGGATATCGGAATAGTGCACCTGCTGAAATGCAAATATAAAGAAGCATTTTTAAAATCCATGTTAAATTTCTTGAATGATGCGAAGACTATTCAAGAGTTAAAAAAATATTTTAACATAAAATCTGCTGTGTGGAGCATCGCAAGATCGTGAAAGGATGTGTCTCCAGATACTTTAAAAAATGCTTGGCATAATTTATGGCCAGCTACCATATTTGATGGTGAGGATGATGAAGATAATAGCTATGAATTTGATGGTTTTCGGAAATCGCAAACCGAAGGTGAAATTTTCCAATTTACGGATTTTGTAAAGGAATGTTTAGAAGCGGTAATAAATGAAGGTGATGTAACAAACGTTTTTCATTGTGATGAAAAAGGCCTTAGTCGCCAATCAGTTAAACAACCACAAAATCTCTATTGTGGCTCTAAATTAAAAAAATACCGCTATTGATAGTGAAGAAAGTGACAGAGCGGTTATTGAAAACGAAAAAATTTCGATTGATAAGTTAATCGGAATTCTCGACACAACAATTACAGGACTTGAACAAAATGGAACTTTGTAACTGAACAAGAAATTGTGTCTCTGTAGAATTAAAGAGAAATTATTAGCACAAAAAACAAAGCAACTTAAACAGCTTACATTGAAAGAAATGTGTAATAAAGTAAACAAATAAATATTAAGCTTATTTTTTTTTTTTTGTGTGTGTAAACTTTGACACCTTTTAGATCAGATGCTTCATTATTTCATAAATCAGGATTATATAATTTTATAATTTCTGCATGTCATCTTACTAGACGTAAACTGATGATCTAAATATCTGGAAAAAATCCCAAATCCGGATTCGCCAAAGTCCCGATGTCCGACTTCAGACTTTGTACTGTATTAATTATTGTCATGTGCATTATGATGACAGTTATTAAAAGTAAAATGAGCTAATGTTCAGTGGCGTAACTAAAATTCTGTGGTTGCTATGCAAAAAAGTTTTCTTGGAGCCCCCAATAAATTTATGATGTTAAAAAAAAGGGGGGATCTGAAAGTTTAAAATTTAACAGGTACCCAGAAGGGTTTGTCAAGGTCTTTTACACTGTCACTAAGCTTCCGGTCTAACCGGCCTGCTCTTGCTTTTGTTCCTGCTAACTTTTTTTCTTTTGCGTATTTAGCTTTATTATTAATCATAGTTTTCTTTACACTTGTGCTATGAACAATTCAACACAAAAATCATAAAATTTTTTAAAGAGCACATGTTTAAAATTTCCGATGCTGTATTAAGTGTTGTCATACATTTTATGTTTTTTTTTCAGTCTTTTCTCAGTTCATCATATCAATATTAAATATTTTTAGTAAGATGGCTAGTAAAAAAAATATTTAAAAAATTATCTTTTTATGTGTTAGGTTTATTTATTATATATTAAGTTCGTTTAACTTGTGCTACATTCATTTGAACAGCAAAATAACAAAATGTTTAAAGCAGCATATTTTTGAAACTCCTGTTACATACTTTTACTATATATTACATATATATATAGAAAGGTATGACAATATGTTGGCAAGCTTAGAACGGTTTTGGTGACTTATTTTGTCACCAAATTTGGTGACCATTTGGTAACATTTTGGTCAGGTCCTTGTATCACCATAATAAGCATTGTGGCTGAATAAATGTAATTCACCACTCTGTTAGCTGTAATCGTAATGCCACCCTCATATTGCTTTCCAGTGATTTAGCGAAGCAGATAGCAGTAGTGATATCTTTGCAGCCAGTTGAAAACTGTTTAAGCCAAAAAAAGAGAAAGCATATGCTCTCAGTTGCTTAGTTATTGTTGTTGCGAGTTGTAGTTTCATGTGAACTTAGATAAATCTGAGTTAGCTTTCTCTTCAGATGCGCTTTGCATTATGTTGTATTTAACATTCTTAGTAGTTTGAAGTGTATCTACTGATTATACTGTGTGATACTGTGAACACTTGTATGAATATTTCTGTGGAAAATTCCAGAGAGTTCCTAAATATTTCTTTTGATAAAAATAAGTTTCATTAACTTATTATCAGACTTGTGCATTCAGTCTATTACGAACCTGTACGTACATAACAGTATTATTCATATTTTAGTCAAATATTTTATTTTTAAAATCATAAGAAACAAGATTGTAGTGTAGAATTGGGTGCCCCTTCGATTAGTGACAAATTTTGTTCAATTTTGGTGATGAAACCCAATTTCTGGTTGCCATGATAGTTTTAACTTCGTTTTAGCTTCCTGATTTATTTTAAGTGAAAATAAATCGATGTGTACATGGAGAAAGTTAAGGCATAAGGACAAAGTTAATACAAAATACCTATATAGGACAATACATTGAAAAAATACATACTAAAAAAGTTATCAGAAACCAAATTTTATAGTTCGAAATTAAAAAAAATATTCCTTTATTTATGTATATCAGGTTTACTGGCATAAAAAATAGACTTAACTTTCTTTTTTAGCCTCTAGTGTAGAACTGGGTTCCTTTTTGATTGGCGAAAAATTTTGTTCGGTTTTGGCGATGAAATCCCATTTCTGGTTACCATGAGAGTTTTAACTTGGTTTTAGCTTCTTGTTTTTTTTTAAAGTGAAAATAAATCGATGTGCACATGGACAAAGTAATGTGCAATGCCTAGATTGTGCAATTGTGGGATTTTTTTTAAGTGTAAATACATCGATGTGTACATGGATACAGAGTTTGTGCAATTCTTTGACTTCTTATTTTTGTTTTGGGTAGCGGCCATCTTGAAATTGTGCCTTCCGGTGCCAATCTTGGTGTCAAAAAAGAACTGCCAAAAGAACGAGGGGCATCTAAATGTAAACTTTTACCACAAATACCATAATATTTAAAAAATTTTGAATTTCGATAAAAATAAGTTTCATTAACTTATTATCAGACTTGTGCATTCAGTCTATTACGAACCTGTACGTACATAACAGTATTATTCATATTTTAGTCAAATATTTTATTTTTAAAATCATAAGAAACAAGATTGTAGTGTAGAATTGGGTGCCCCTTCGATTAGTGACAAATTTTGTTCAATTTTGGTGATGAAACCCAATTTGTGGTTGCCATGATAGTTTTAACTTCGTTTTAGCTTCCTGATTTTGTTTAAGTGAAAATAGACCCATGTGTGCATGGATAAAGTTAAGGCATTGCGCAATGCTTAGTTTGTGCAAGTCTCTGAGTGGAGTCAGAGTCTTTAAAATTACAGAAGTTGGCCATTATCCCTACCCCCTCCACAGCCCTGCTTTTACAAAGAAAACAGATATACATTTGAATATTTGGTACTTGAAAATAAATCGATGTGCACATGGACAAAGTAATGTGCAATGCCTAGATTGTGCAATTGTGGGATTTTTTTTAAGTGTAAATACATCGATGTGTACATGGATACAGAGTTTGTGCAATTCTTTGACTTCTTATTTTTGTTTTGGGTAGCGGCCATCTTGAAATTGTGCCTTCCGGTGCCAATCTTGGTGTCAAAAAAGAACTGCCAAAAGAACGAGGGGCATCTAAATGTAAACTTTTACCACAAATACCATAATATTTAAAAAATTTTGAATTTCGAATTTAAAAAAATTTTCTGCCCCACTTTTTTATAGCCCAGGCTATTAATTTCATTTTGACATTTTGTGTTGAATCACTTTTCAAATTGTTGTCACATATTATCACCCTGTGTTATGTTTAATTATAATAATTGAGTAAAATTGGGAAGTGTCTTATACCACGATACTGAATGTCTTTAGAGACTAGGCATTTTGAAGGCATGAGATGAAAGGAAAGCTTGGTTTCATCAATAGGGAAAATGTCTTTAGATGATATCTATAGACATCCTTGGATAAATTCTTGAGCAGAAATATTGCTTGGTTAGCAGAAAGCTTTTATTCTATCCCACTGAGTGATCCAATCCTTACATCGGAGGTAAACAATCTAAATCTTAATTTTTAGGATAATTATTCCCATATAAAAAACATTTTTTTTTTTTTTTTTTTTTTACATAATCTGTAATAGAATTAGGGAAAAGTAGCTAGTTGAAGTATTCTTTGTAAGAGGATTAATGTAAAAATTTATGTTTCATATATTTTTACTAAAAGCTGAGTTGTAACCCAAAGTGTCAAACTCTTAAAGCTTAAATTATCTAATTAAATTTTAATTTGAAACAATGTGCATATTGTCCATAAGATTCTCACTTTTATGGAAAAAAGCAAAGTATCAATCCAAATACATTCAAATTTCAATGAACCAAAAAATGAAGAACCTGTCACCCTCCCCTCCCGAAAAAGAAAAATACTGAAAATTGTACCTTGAATTAGTTCAATTTTTGAAATGCATGCTTCGAAGTTAACCTTAACTTACTTTCAAATTTCTAGTTTTGTCAACTATTACATTGAAAAGTCTGACTTACTGAAGCTTATTCCTAAAAGGGCACAAATAATAATAATCAAATAATTTGATAATAAATAATCAAAGTTTTAATGCATATTCATTGTATGGAAATTAAGTAATGAAAGTTTATTAAAAAAAGAGCTTACACTATTATGGAGCTTACACTAATGCAACTTTCTCCCTTAATGCAAGTGTGACAGGTAATGAAAGAGAAAGCTTGTAGAGGGTTGTTTTTTGACATTGCCTGTAAGAGTAGATGTATTTGTTTTGTATATGTTAGAAACTTTTTTTTTTTGTGGAAAGACAAATTAATCTTTGGAAAAGGAGTCGCACAGAGTCAAATCTTGAGAACACGTGAGATGATTAATTATGCTTATTATTTTGAGACCAGAGTAACTCTGCGAAGTTGTTATTGTTATTGTGGAAAGACTGTTCAGTTAGAGTGGTTTTCAACTGAATAACATTAATATTAAATACTGTCTGCTTAATTTTCAGCTGTTTTAGTCACTATTGTCTGTTTGCGCCTTATGTAAATTTCGAATTTGTTCTCTGCAAGAGGGCGCCTGCGAGTGCTGAACTATATCTATTATGCCAACTTGTTCTTCTTACGGCCAATAAACGCAGTAACGAATGTCTAAGTCTACTTTCCATCTGCCTTTACATGGTCCGTCGATCCAGCAGCAAACTTTGGATGATCTGTCAAGACATTTGGACGTTCTAAAATAACAGGGTATTTCGTGCAGAGGAAACGTATTATACTTTGTGTCTGGTTGTGAGAACAGCAGCCGAAATATGGAGTGTCTTTTAAAGCAAAAAGGAATCATCAAGGGCAAGCTGACTCATTTAATCTCACAAGTAAATAGTTTGCAAAATCAAGAAAATTCTGTTTCCGTTATTGAAGTGTATGAAAGTGATGTTAGGGCTTTAGATGCTGAAGTGAACAGTTTAAATAATAAAATTTTTGGTACTTGTTCCAATGTGGAGTTTAATAAGTATGAAATAGAAATGCATGAACTATTATCTAAATTGGATGTATTAAAAATTACTTTAAAGGAAGAATCTAGAAAATTTACTAATGCATGTCAAGGTATAATGAAGGCAAATGGTTTAAAACTTCCTCGCGTGGAACTGCCAGTGTTTACTTCTAATTACATTGATTGGATATCATTTTGGGATTTATTTCTTGCCAACGTTGGAAATAATAATACATTAAGTCAAAAATTGCAATATCTTAAGCTTTCTGTGAAAGGTGAAGTTGCTGCTTTACTACAATCAATTCAAATTTCAAATGCAAATTACGCAAAGGTGTGGAAAGCGCTTACTGAACATTATGAAAACGAAATAGAAATAAGAAATGCAGCATTAAATAGATTAATTTCACAACCTGTTCTAAAACATGAATCGGCTTTAGGTTTGCAGAGATTAATTGATACAATACAACAGTGTATTAATACATTAAAAATCCTTAAACAGCTAGTAGAGCATTGGGATGCTGTGATTATTTTTCTGTTAAAAGGAAAACTTGATCATGGAACACTGAGAGAATGGACGATGGAGCAGGCAAACAAAAAAGTTTCTGCTTTCGCTGAGTTCAGACTCTTTATTTTAAACAGAGCGAATGCTATTGCTTCGTTGACAAAGTGCCAGAGGGAGAAGGCTGGTTTGCTTTCTGAAACTAAAACTCACGGTTCGGGTGGTAGATACGCTTTTTCGTCCCAACTTGTGGCTAATTTTTGCGTTCATTGTAAGCTTAATTCTCATTCTCAATTATTTAAATGTGATAGCTTTTTAGATATCCCTATCAAAGAAAAATGGGGTATTATTAAAAGGAATAAATTATGTGCTAGTTGTTTGAAAGATAGTAAAATGCATCCCATTTTCAAATGTCATGCAGGCATGTGTAAATCTTGTTCAAAGCCACATAATACAGTGTTATGTTCAAAAAATTTAAATGATGAAAAATGTCGTACACCCACGGAACACAGAGTTTCTACTATTAGTAGCAATAATGCCACAGTGCCTGTCGCGCAGGCAGTTCTGTTACCTACTGCAATTGTTTATGTTAAAGATGTTAATGGCGATTTACAAAAATGCAGAATGCTAATTGATTCAGGCAGCCAGGGCTCATTTATTCAGGAGCACTGTGTAAATTTATTGCAGCTAAAGCGTACTAGTGCAAACATAAGTGTAAATAGCTTGAGCTCACAAAAGATTGGTAAAGTTTCAGGTTCAGTTCAATTACAAGTAACATCTCCATTTTATAAAAACGCAAGCATTTCAGTTAATGCATTAATTGTACCCAAGATCACATGCAACCTTCCTCAATATCAAGTTGATAGGTCTGTTTTGATAGCTTTTAAACACTTGTGGTTGGCAGACACAAATTGCTTCCAGCCTGGCCCAATAGATATTCTTTTGAGCACAGATGTATTTGGTGAGATAATGCTTCATGAACGTTTAACTGTTCCGGGACATTTGTTAACAGCCTTAGAATCAGTATTCTGTTGGGTCATTATCGGCAAGACAAAATGTGTACCACAAACAATTATATCTAATTATGCTAGTTGTACCAATGTTCAGTTTGAGCTTGAAAATTTTTGGAAATTGGAAGAAATTTCAGAAACAAAGTCTTACACAGAGGAAGAAATTGAGTGTGAAAATCATTTCAAGCAGAATTTTTCTCATGACTC
Source organism: Stegodyphus mimosarum (assembly GCA_000611955.2). Lineage (NCBI taxonomy): Eukaryota > Metazoa > Arthropoda > Arachnida > Araneae > Eresidae > Stegodyphus > Stegodyphus mimosarum. The sequence goes on along the minus strand of KK118119.1, from coordinate 231,510 downwards.
AACAGGTAGATTTGTTGTTAAGTTTCCATTTCGTAAGTCTAGCAGTGAACTTGGGTCATCTAGGAATGTTGCTGTACATCGTTTACAACACACTGAACATCAATTTATTAGGAATGAATCTCTTTCCAGTCAATACTGCAAATTTATGAAGGACTATCAACGACTTGATCATAAGGAATTGATTCCAGAAAACGAATTTGATGTTCCAGCTAATTCTAGTTTTTACCTTCCACGCCATTCAGTTCCGGATAAAAATGGTGATAAATTTCAGGTAGTATTTGATGGTTCTGCTAAATCTTCTAGCTGTATTTCTCTCAATGAGAAATTGATGGTTGGTCCGCAGTTACAGCCTGATCTGACAACATTAATTATTCGTTTCAGAATTCACAGAATAGCTGTAACTGCAGATGTAGAGAAAACGTACAGAAAAATCATACTACAAGATGCAAGCTTTCAAAGAATAGTTTGACGCAATTCACCTTTTAAACCAATTCAGGGTTTTCGATTAACTAGGATTGCTTACGGTATTGCATCAGCACTGTACCTTGCAGTGAAATGTTTACAGCAGTTAGCAATAGAAGAAGCAAATAATTTTCATTTGGCCTCTAAGACATGCCTTAGGGATTTCTACGTTGATGATTTGATGTCTGGAGCCTGTTCAATTACTGAAACTATAGAATTACAAAGGCAATTGAATCAGATGTTGTCACATGCGGGATTTATTCTAAGAAAATGGGCTTCTAACAGCAAGGAAATCTTGAATTCAATTAATCCAGATTTGTGCTTATCAAATGCATCTTTGAACATGGACAATGATGATACTGTAAAAACGTTAGGTATCCTGTGGCATCCAGCTTCAGATATGTTTTTCTTCAAAGTCAATTCATCATATTCTGAAGTCTTAACCAAATGAAAACTACTTTCAATAATCGCAAAGACCTTTGACTCTCTTGGATGGTTGGCACCGATCACAGTTCAGTATAAATTGATCATGTAAAAACTGTGGAAACATCAATTGCAGTAGGATGAAAAGATTCCTCCAGATATCGCATGTGAATGGAAACAACTTACAGAGGATATGCTACTTATTCAAAATATCACGATTTTTGTTGGTTGAATCAGATAACCAGTTTCAATTGCACTGGGTTTGTGAGGCCTCGGAGAAAGCATATGCCACCGCAATTTATTATCGTTCTGTGTTAGATACTGGAAAAAATCAATGTTCAGTTCTTGATAGCCAAGACAAGAGTTGCTCCATTGAAAACCATATCACTTCCTCAATTGAAACTTTGTGGAGCCTTCCTGTTGACTAAATTGATGGACTTCACTTGTAAAGCTTTGGATACATCTATATCACAAGCTTATTTTCATACCAATTCCACTATTGCACTGGATTGGATAGGATCTCACCCAAGCCGATGGAAAACCTTTGTCGCCAACAGAGTAGCAAAAATCCAGACATTGTCTTCTCCTGTCCAGTGGCATCATGTGAATGGAAATGCTAACCCTGCTGATCTTGCAACTTGTGGTGTGTCATCTTCAGCACTGGCTACTTCATTGTGGCTACATGGTTCAGATTTGTTGTATGATTTATTTCCTTTTCAGCCAGCATCATCTGCATCACCACTTAATGATTATGTGCCTGAGCAAAGATGTACCTTACAGTCAACAACCGTGACCAGTCACTTGATAGACTCTTATTTATTTTATAAATATTCTTCTCTCACTAAACTTAAACGTGTTATAGCCCTATGTCTGAGGTTTGTAAATAACTGTAGAAATTCAGGAAATAAGGTAAGTGCATTTTTAAAAACTAGTGAATTAACTAAAGCTATGCACATGTTAATTAAATTAATGCAATATGTTGAATTTAAGAATGAAATTAACATTTTCAGCAGAAATCAATCATTATCTTGTGCAAGCAAAATTTTATCTTTAAATCCATTTTTAGATAATTCAGGTATTTTCAGGGTGGGTGGTCACTTATAACATGCAAACCTTGCATATGGCATCCTATTTTGCTGCCAAAGAAGCACATTTTAACTCATCTTATTGTTAGACATTACCACGAAATACTTTTGCATGCAGGTCTACAGCTCATGCAGTCTTGTTCTTGTATTCAAGAACAGTATTGGATTATAAGTGCTAGAGCTGTTATCAGAGATTTAGTTAGAAAATGTATAAAGTGTTGCAGAATTAGAGCATCTGTCACTAATCAAATGATGAGCGATTTGCCATCTAGTCGTGTTTCCCCTGCTCCTGCGTTTTTGCGCTGTGGAGTGGATTAAGCAGGTCCTTTTCAAATTAAAGCAAATAAGGGTCGAGGCTCTAGATCATTCAAGGCATATATAGCTAGCTCTATTTGTTTGTTTATGACAAGAGCTATTCATTTAGAATTAGTAACTGATCTTTCAGCAGATGCTTTTATTGCAGCCCTTATGAGGTTCATTTTCCGTAGGGGTAAAGTAGTGATATATATAGCGATTGCGGTTCCAATTTTGTTGCAGCAAAACGCAAACTCATCGAAATGGAAAGGCTTGCTAGATCTACAGCTTATAACCAAAACGTTAGCAGATATTTGGTTAATAGTGGCAGTAATGGCATCTAAGCGTTCCAGGTGTGCCACATATGGGTGGACTCTGGGAAGCTGGTATAAAATCAACAAAATATCATTTGAAACGAGTAGTTGGTGAAGTAAGATTGACATATGAAGAATTTGAAACATTTCTCATACAAACAGAAGCTTGTCTTAACTCACGACTTTTAACAAATTTGTCTTATCAGCATTGACGCCTGGTCATTTTTTTATTGGTAGATCATTAACAGGTATTTCTGAACCATATTATGTTGAAGCTAATGTTTCTCATCTCACTAGATGGCAACATATTCAAAAAATTGTTCAACAATTTTGGAAGCGTTGGCACAAAGAATATTTGTGTCGATTACAACAAAGACCAAAATGGCTTTTGCCAACTAAAAATTTTCAAGTAAATGATTTGTGTCTCATAAAGGATGATAACTTACCCGCCACTAAATGGAAAATGCGTAGAATTACTCAGTTACATCCTGGTCCTGATAATATTGTTAGGGATGTGACTATTAGAACTTCAGATGGCATGGTCAAAAGAAATATTACAAAATTGTGTCTATTACCAATTTGAGTTTTAATTCAGATGTATAAATTAAGCATTATGGCATGATTTATTGTATTGTTTTTTAAATTTGATGAATTGTGGCTACTGAATGTTGAAATAGTATTTCAAGGTGGGCGGCATGTTCACGCCTTATGTAAATTTCGAATTTGTTCTTGGCAAATTTGACAAAAAATTGTAGAAGTGCATGTGTAAAATTTGACTGATCTAAAATTAGCAATATAGTTGCAGAGAAAGACAACTTTTTAAATTTTTGAAATTGTTTTACAAGAAAATTTTTAATCTGCGAATTTTATTTTCATTTAAAGCAAATTTCGAATTGTGAAAGAAGTAATCAGGTAAGTTTGATAAAAAAGAGATGTTAATAAATATGCACCAAATTCAATTAACATTGAGGAGCTAAAATTTGAGAGCTAATTTTTTAAAAACTACTCATGCAATTTTTACAAAATTTTGCACTTTGGCATAGTTTAAGTTGTAAAATCAAAATATATGTATAAAAAAATCAGTATGTCATTTCAGAAAAAGTCTGATTTTGTGTTAAAACAACTATGTTAGAACAATGCTATATATAAATCTAATATATATCCTAAATGGTGCTTTTGAGACATGAAAAAGTTAAATTCCGTGAATTAGCCCAGTAGAATGGAATATATCGAACTGCCCCCCCATTTATTTTGTGCTGAATGTATATGATTCTCATTGCCCAAAATGAGCTTTTTTTTTTTTTTTTTTTTTTTTTTTTTTTTTTTTTTGTACTGGCATAGAACTGTTGAGTGCACTTCTCACAGCTGTTCTTTTTAAGCATTTTGCACCATAACCATTACAGTAGGGTTACCAGACTTGAAACTATTGTCATTGGTATCTGGCATTTTACTTTACGGTGATATTACGACTGGAAAATAATCCTCGCATTTTACATGCTTGGCAACATTTTCTCACTCATGGCAATATGTTTCAATCATACTTGCATTTATTTGTTTATTTATTTATGTTCCCATTTCGGCTGATATTCAGGTTTTGAATTTTGTGTAAATTTTTAAGATAAAAACACACTCTCGGCTTATACATAGACGAACTTATATTCGGAAATATATAGTATTCATCAACAGCAGTGCGCTGTATAGCAGCGATGATTTCTGGTAGTGAAGCTATCTGTCAGTCTAACTTGGATGCATCTTTTAATCAAAATTTTCTCATACTTGAAAATGCTGTCTTTCTTAGTAACTGTATTGTAGTAGTAGAGTCTTCCCCAGTTGCACCACTGAGCTTTCTTTTGATCTGAGTGGCATTGTAGCCTTTTAGCACAAAGAACTTGATGATTGAACTTTTGCCATTTTGGATAAAGTGTATAGATAGCCATTGGTAAACAGAAAAGTGGGGAAAATGTAATTGAAACATTAATAAACTAAGAAAAATATGCTTTTTTCTGATGCAGTACAGCTTTTCAATTTCGGAATTGACTTTATATGGCATTTTACAAACATCTTGTACAACCTGGTATCTATTTATATGCAGAATTTTTGCCCCTTTCCTTTTAAACATAATTTGTTTTGTCATTTTTGCCATCTTTCATTTCTGTTTTTTTTAATAGTATTTTCCTGATTTTGAGAATTGCTACCCAGTTATTTCCATTTTAAAACATTTATTTTCAAAAAGTATGCCAATAAACATTACACATGATAAACAATTGTTGCTGAAGTTGTTCATTTTCCAATGAGGCAGGGGGCAGAAGGAATGACTTTAACTCTTTCAGTATTTGGATTTCAGTTTCAAATATAATATAGGTTTAGGTGTATTTTTTATACTGCTGTATTTACTATGCATTTTTTAATTAAAGTTGTAAATATTAAATTATTTATATTTATCATAATGCTTCTTTTAGTAATAATATGCTCTTTTAGCATACATGTAAGTATAGTACTAATTCTTTTCAGTTACAATTAGAGATCCCAACAATATGCCTAGTGCCATAAAGAATTTCCGGGTTACAATGAAAGATTTATATTCACAACCTCCATCTCTTAATGTGGGTAAAAAAATGATGCACGATGCAGTTGCTTCAAATATTGCACCAGCCACCGATGGATATCTAATGAATACTCTTAAAACGGAGAATTATGACTTGAAATATTGTTGTAAGTATTTGATAATTCATACAATAAGCTTGTGTTAATATTATTCGATTTTATTTTGAATGTTTAAAAAATGAATCCAGTCTACTAGTTCTTTTTGGGTATCTTTACTCTGCTGCCTCTCTGAATGACAGTGACTTTGTTCGATTTCCACTTAAAAGTGTCCATAAAATAAATTTGAAATATCAGTTATTAATTTTGTTCAGTGCTGTAAAGTGATATGTTTATGTCTAATGATATTTTTTTAAAACATTTCTTAAGTATAAAACATTTGATGTAGTCAAAGTTAATGCTTTAAGATGTTTAAGATTTCTATCAAAATGACACTAAGGTTTAAATCAAATTTTTAATGTAGAGAGGGGGATTGCCTGGCCAAACTGTTACAGTCACATAGTTCTTTTGACCTTTTAATGTAACTCATGTTGTACAGCCGATTGGACGAAACCATTGAACAACAGTTAGAAACTAACTGAACCTGTGTTCAAATCCTGATTATGTGATTTAAATGAGTTGCCAAGAAGGAATCATGGTAGGTTATGCTCAGGAAATTAGGGGTTTTAGAATATGGCTTCCAGAAGAATGGAGATTAACCCTTCGCAACAGCATGTTTCTGAACTGAAAACCCTCTGGAGACAGGTGTTTCATACAAGCATCAGTCCCAAATGTCATCAGCAGCTAGGTGATGCATTGGTGGATTGCTGCTTGCATTGATCTTCCTGACAGGTAAATCATATGTGCACTTTCAAACATACATTTTCTTTTAGAATTTTTTAAAATAACTTCATGGTGCTTCATGCCCACTATAGTTATCATATTTGAGCATTTATTAACCTTATGTCCATGAAGTACTTCCTGATTCTTAATTTCTGGTGATTCATTTAGATGTACGAGAAACAAATCACATCTGACACACAGTTGAGACTTCACATTATATAAACATTGGATAGTTTCTGATGCTTCAAATTTGCTTTTTGTGTTTTTCCTTTGGGAAGATTGGGAATGGAGCTGTGGTTTTAGGAACTCCTGTTTGTATTCAGTGTACATCTTCTTTAGATAGCAGATGCAATTTTTTTCTACCTATTAAGAGAAATAAATTAATAGTGATGTCTAAGAAAAGAAGTTTTTAGTAGAAGCGTATACTCAAAGTGTAAATGAGTTTATGAGTGACTATTTTGACACTGAAGACTGTAGATTTAAGTGATGCACAGCTGAGGCTTCACAAGTTATAAACATTTAGCAGTTTTCGACCCTTCATTTTTTTTTTTTTTTAATGGGAAGATTGAGAGTGGAGCTGTGGGTTTAGGAACACCTGTTTATATTCAAATTGCATCTTCGTTAGGTAGCAGACATAAGTTTTCTGTGCCGCTTGAGAGAAATAAACTAATAGTGTGTTGTCTAAGAGATGAATTCAAAATGAGCTCATGAGTGAGTATTTTTGTTGGCATTATAGCAATCACAAAAAGCATACTTTGTCTTGCTTAAGCAAATGCCGGGCTAATATAAAAATAAAACTAATATTTATTTCATAACCTTAAATAAAATTAACTAGGTTGTAACAGTAGCCTTTACATTAAAAGCAACAAAAGAGAAAAGAAAACCAGTGAACTCCCACACGTTCACGATTTCTGCACACATATATATATCATTGGCCAACGTGCCGATACTACGCCATTAGCCTTGTCAGCAGCAGTCATGGTGGTTTATCGCCGATTGACCTCTGAACTAATTTGCATGTGGAAAACAACAGAACATTAAGTCAACAGCGGTCATCTTTTCCTCATACAAAAAAAAAAAAAAAAAGAAAAAGAAAGGTTTCGGATTTTAAATTACGTCTAAAGGGGCGTTTTTTTTTTAACATTTTGTGTGTTACCTTCATTTATTAAATATCATGTTCTTCGTACTTAAACCATAAAATTCAGTTCAACAGCAATATCGCAAAATAATTTAAAAATGAGTCTATCTTTAGAATTTCCGATACACAATTTCACATGCTGGAGATAAAAAAATTTTTTTTTTCGCGTAGAGTGTTGCCATTGCTCACTTTTAAATGGTTTGAGTTTGTTCATCAAAAGTTCGTTAAAGTTTTACAAAATATGAAATGGATAATAAAACAAATTCCAAATTCCGGCTTCCAGATGCGCATATTCGGGTGGAAACGTACGTTATTCAAAATTGGATGGTTGTAGGTATTGTTGTTTTATCACATTTGGAGAAATGGACATATATTTGTGCAGATTCTTCATTATTTAATATTTTTAAATATAATACAGAGTTGCAGTATTTGGTGGCAACAGTTTGAAAAGTGATACGCTTTTAGTGATTCAATGCAAAATCGCAAAACGAAAACAGTAGTCCTTCAGGGACAAAGCCCCTTTAGACTAAAAAAACTTGCAAAAATTAACAAAATTCATACTTCGATTCTATAATATAGACACAATACTTATTTGTTTTTAATTACTATAAACAGTTAAACAAAACTTTTCAAGTCCATAGCAATCACAGCTTTCCTAAGTAAATCCACATTATTGAATTGGGTGGGGATGAGTTTGATGTCAAACACCTCAGCATTCACCAGTCTTCTAATAAAATGAAATCATACACCAGTGTGCTTAATCCAATTGTTTTCTATTGGTGATCTAGAAAAGTCATTGGCAGATTTGTTATCGTTAAATAGTTTACAGGCTTTCAAATTGAACTTCAAAATTTCATCTTGTAAGACATTTTTTGTCCACATCAATTCCTTTGCTGTTTCTGATTAGGCGATATACTCTGCCTGTATGGTGGATAAACTTGGACATTTTTGTTTAAATGTTTTCCAAATTACCAAACTTCATCCAAATACAATATGAATCCACTCATGGACACACAGTCATCCCTGTTACTTGCATAATCAGCATCTGAATAGCAATATATGTTTAGATGTTTAATCCTCGATAAGTTTAACTTATATGATATAATACTATTGAGATAACCAAGCAATTTCAACAGTGTTTCCCAGTGCCTAATTCCAAGATTCTCCTGAAATTGCGATAACATATTTACTGCATATGCAATATTGGGCTCTGTCCTATTAGCTACAAAAACTAAACATCCCAATAAATTTCTAAAGGGTAATTTTCTCATTTTAGTAATTTCTGCACTTGTAGACAGACAATCAAATTTTGTAAGAATAGTGCCTTTAGCTATGGGAAGAGAAGTTATTAGTATCTGAAAATGTTTAAATTTTGCAAAAATTTCTTCGATATATTTCTGCTGATGTATGAAAGTCCCCTTGTTGTTTTCTAAAAATTTGATTCCTAGTAATTTTCTAGTTCTGCCTAATATTTTAAGATCGAAAAACTTACCCCGATTGTGATCTTTACTAAAGATTATAATATCATCTACACATAATAAGAGGATTATACTAGAGCTTTTATAAACACAATTGCATCATAGTATTTTCTTAAAATCAAGTTTTCTAAAATATTTTCAAATTCACAAAACTATTCATGGCCACTTTGATGCGGGCAGTAAATGGCCGTGTGTAATAAACGCACTTTATTGTTCTCTTCAATAAATCTCTCTAGCTGGGTCATATATATTTTTTCATTGAGCTTTGCATATAGATATGCATTTTTCATGTCTAACTTATAGTTAGTCCATCCATACAAACATTTATGATTTAAAAATTTACTACAGGACTGTAAACGTCATCAAAATCTTCACCTCCTTTCTGTCTGAATCCCTGTGCGACTAGATGTGCTTTATATCTAACTACTTCATTCTTTTCATTTCTTTTTAGCATGTAGACCAACTTGTTTCCCAGCATAATATTCTTTTCTGGCTTCTCAACTAATTCCTAGACCTCCCCTTTCTTCATTGTGTCAGTTTCTTCCCTCATTGCATTATCCTATTCTTTAGCGTTTACAGATTTCTGTGCTTCTTTAAAATTTTGTGGGATAATAATTTCTATAGAGTATGCCTCCTCAGATAGAGAACTATCCTCCTGTTCTACAAAATTAACTTTTCTGGAGTATTCATTTTTGATGAAGTCAAACATATCTCTTTCAAATGTAATATTTCTAGCCTCACAGTATTTTTCAGTGTCATTATAAAACCTAAAACTAGCGTCTATTCCTTCTACTTAGAGTAACTTTTGGCCTCTGACTTAATTCATTCTGTAGAAGTTTCCTGTTCGTTATCCGATTCTGATAACCCCTCCGATTCTTCTAGTCTTAGTTTCTGGCCCAGGATGCTATCTTCTGCATTCATTTTTTTTTGTTGAATTTTACATTACAAGTTTTTATTATCTGTTCTTTTTATAGCCATATTCTGTAACCTTTAGTTTCCTTTGCATATCCTACCATGATTCCTTCTTTCCATCTTATTTGTAATTTATCTCTATTTTGTTTTGGTACACCAATATAAGCTTTACAACCAAAATACATGCTTTAAAATAAACAACGCAGGGTTTTCTATCAAGGAACATTTCATAAAGAGTTCGGTTACTCTTATAACACATCCATGTATGTATGAAATATCTAAGAGCTTTTGTCCACTATCTTTTCCCCATTTTACTATCATTAAGTATAGCTCTAACTGCATCTAATGCCATTTGGTTAAGTCGTTCACACACACCATTCTCTTCTGGCATGTACGCATTTATACGTTCGAAACTAATTCCGTTTTCGGCTAAGTGTCTTTTGAATTGCCTGTTACAGAATTCACCACCATTATCGGTGTGTATACTAATTTTCTATTTGCCTATGATAGTTCATCAAGTTAATGAATGATTCATTTTTTTTTTCATACAATATACTGTTACTAATCCACTATAGTCATTTACGATAGTGAGGAAATATTTACTCCCACCTTTAGATGGAACTGGGAGGAGGCCATGAATGTCTAAATAAACCAACTCCAATGGTTTTTTGGATGTCTTATGAACAGTTTTAAAAGTTATTCTACTAGATTTAGCAATGATACAAGGTTCACACTTCACCATTGGTTTTTTGATTTCTGTAAACCTTTCATACTTTGGTTTTTGCCTAGTATTCTGAATATAATCAAAATTTATGTGGCAAATTTTCGATGCCATAGCTTCACATTGTCTACTTTATTTAACTTTCCAGTTTCTATGCTGCAACCAACTTCCTTTTTCCCTTTGCCTGCTTAAGTGGTTTTACATGATAGAGTCCGTCATATTGTTTTGCGTAATATAACCTATCCCAATTATTAAAATATAACCATATCTTTCCATTTGAACCTATAAGATGGGCATCTGCCTTTTGTAACCTTGTTCCCAATAGTAAATTTCTTCTTAAATTTGGATTATAGAACACATTTCTAATTCAATCCAATTTATTTGGTTGCCTACTTCTGTAAATTTGATGATATGCTTTTCTAGTACTTGGTCGATGACGTAGTATCAGCGGGTTGGTCGATATATATATATATATATATATATATATATATATACAGAAATTGTAAACATGTGTGAATCACTGGTTTTCTTTTCTCTTTTGTTCTTTTTAATATAAAGGCTACTGTTACAGCTAGTTTATTTTATTTAAAGTTATGAAATAAAGATTAGTTTTATTTTTATATTAGTTCCTGCATTTATTTAAGCAAGGCAAAGTATGCTTTTGTGACTGCTCTTCCTAGTACTTTCACAATTTCCTACAGCTAGAGAAATACCATCATTTCATCATTTATTTCATCTATCATCTATTTCCCTGAAGTTTATCATTAAATTTTTGTTGTTTCATAAATGAGTTGTAGCTGCCATATATATGACCCAATTAAATTTATCTGCGTTACCTCCTTTATCTGTAGTTGACACATAATTTTCTACTAACATTAACGCTTTTCTTTTAACTGCCTATTTTTTCGTCTACTTTAAATTTCTGACTTAAATTTTCTTTACAATAAACGATTAAATGTTCACTTTTATGACATCTATAAGAAGGTCTTATCTTCATATTCCCAACTTTTTTCTTAGATTTACTTTCAACTTGACTATTTTCCCCAGCATTTGTGCTAATAATATAAATACTTGCTGTCTTCTAAATCTGCATGTACTGGCGAAGTCGACTTTCTTCCCTTACCAGTTCTTGAGTAATTTTTTCCAACATAGAATCCTCATCCTTCCACGTATAAATCAATTGCACAATCCCAGAGTATTCCTGGGGTAACCTCCAAATTGCTTGAAACCCTTTAAAAAGATCTGCTAAGTTGTATCCAGCTTCAGCCAACTTCTTCACAATTATTTTTTCCTCACGATGAATAGCCTGATTTCTTCATCAAGTGCATATCTAATGTTGAAAAATTCATGTAGAAGTTAAATTATTCTGGTTCTTGTTTTTGGTTCAGATTTCTTCTTTACCACTTGAACATTCTTGTATCAAAGGCCTGACCTCAGTTTTAATTCAGTAATATGACATAGTGAAGGCTCTGTTTTCTCTCAACGTGAATCCTGCTTGTCACACCTTGCTACACTTTTATCCAATTCTTCTTTTTTATCTTCTATGAAGCTCTATCAATTTCTGTCTAGCAATAGCATCTTAATATTGACTTTCCATTGATCCCAGTTATCATGGTTCAATAATTCAAACCTTTCTGGTAGTAATGACATCTTTGGTTACGTGTAAGCACAGCCACTTGAACCAACTTTTAAACACTTCAGCTTTTTTTTGCAGATAATGGCCCTCTTCACTTATTTTCCTTCAAAGCTGAGCTGGGCCCATAACCTGTTGGCATTGGAGCAGTTGCAAAAGCATACTTTGCCTTGCTTAAATAAATGCCGGGACTAATATAAAAATAAAACTAGTCTTTATTTCGTTACCTTAAATAAAATAAACTAGCTGTAACAGTAGCCTTTACATTAAAAACAACAAACGAGAAAAGGAAACCAGTGAATTCCCAAACATTCACGATTTCCACGCATATGATATACATACAGCATTGGCCAACCCTGCTGATACTACATCATCGGCCAATCAGCAGCGACCACATTAACCGCCTCTGAACTAATTTGCATGAGGAAAACAACAGAAAATTAAATCAACAATTTTTACACTGAAGATTCTAGATTTAAGTGGGGATAGTGAATTGGTTACTGAAATTTTGTCAGAGACTAAATTTTAAGCTTGTTTTGCTGTCATCTCACAATCCAGCACAAGCTTCTTACAATCAGCTCTATCATGAACTCAGTCTGTTGAGTAATTGAAGCCTTATGAAGTTATGAGAATTGCAGAAGTAAATTAATTCAAAGTTGCGTGAATGAAATTGATTTTTTCACCATTTTTTTCGATGATGATCTAACGAACATAATAATTGAAGAAACTAATAACTTCTGTGAATGAAAGATAAATGAAAATATGCCTTCAGGAGTATGTTGATTTCAACATAAAGATTAAATCGCTCATAGATCCTTATTGCTCATAATGTGAAATTCAATAATAAGCCTTTTAAACCAAATCTAAACATGAGAGAAAGGTATATTGTGCAAAATTCATCCAACCCAGACATTATCATTTCAAAGGCCGACAAAGGTGGCCAGATAGTCGTCATGGACAAGAACACTTACATTGATGGTGTCACTAAACTCTTAAACAAAGGTCCATATAATCTGATCCCTAAAGACACTTCACCTTCGGACCTCTCAAAAATAAAAACTGGGATCAAATCTTCGCAAATCCTTTCGACCAACTTAAAACATTCACTTATCCCATCTGTTGCGAATTGTGCCACATTTTATGCCCTTCCAAAATTCATGAGTGGTATTTCTTTCCGCCTTATTGTATCAAATTTAGGCATTGCCTCGTACTCATTAGCTAAATATTTAGTTTCTGGAATTTCAGCTCTATTAGATAATAATATTTGTACTATAAAAAATTCAATACAGTTTGTAAGCATTTTTCCTAGAAATTTCCTCATGGTTTCTTTTGATGTAAAATCATTACTCACCAATGTTCCAGTGGAGGGCGCATTAAGATGTCTAGAAATCAGACTTCATGAATTTCATACTCTTGCATTGAAATTGATGAGCTAATTTCCCTCATTCAACTCTGTTTGAATCAAACGCATTTTGTTTTCAAGAATAAGTATTACAAGCTAACTGAGGGATTAGTCATGGAAAGCCCCCTCAGTCCCATCCTGGCTGATATCTACATGAATTATTATGAATCAAAATTATTTGAAACTTTAAATTTTCTGTTATGGTTCCACTACGTAGGCGATCCTTTTACACTGTTTAACGGTAATAAAGATGATTTAAACAAAATTCTTTCAACAATGAATTCCATTGATCCTGCTATTCAGTTCACTTTTGAACTTGAGACATGCAATTCTCTTCCGCTCTTTGACATTTTGGTCACACATAACACATCCAACTTCAGTACTACAGTTTACCGTAAACCTTCATCGGTTTGCCTTCCACCACACTTCAAATCTTGTGATCCAGGTGGGACTAAGCAAAAGTTAAATTCATTTTATTCCTATGTTTTCTGTGCACTTCAAGTTTGCTCCTCCAAATTGGCACCTGATCAAGAACTAAACTATTTACAAGCAGTAACTATTGACAGGGACTTTTGACCCAACATTATTCAAGCAGTTAAAAAATTTTCATCTCAATTCACCAAAAGGTACACTCTTGTTTTAGGAGATTATAAGAATTCTGTTGTCATTCCTTTCTTTCCATCAATTAGCTAAAAAATTGCATGTATTTTACAGAAATTTTAGCTTTCAGGTTGTTTATTCTCCTATCAGTAAAATTCAGAGTTCCATACTCAAGAACCCATTCCAGATATGAATTCCTGGTTTATTTACAGGATTCCTTGCCAGTGTGGTTTAATTTACATTGGTCGAACTAAGAGAACCTTAAAATTTTGTGTTGAGGAGCATGAGGCATGTGTTAGATAAAAGGAAACACAGAAGTCCTCTGTTGCCCAGCATTTTTGGTCCGAAAATCACACTTTCAATTTTTCTGAAGCCAAAATTATTCAAAAAACGTCTTTCATTGGTGAAATATTTTTTCTAGAGGCTTTTCACATTTAAAAAAAAAAAATCTTTCCGTTTTAGTTAATGACACTAATTTCAATCCATCTTTGCCTTCAGCCTATAAGGAAATTATGTTTTAGTTCCAGTTTCATTAATAGATGGCACCAGTAGCTTAACTACTGTCCAACCATTCTTATGTTATCTAATCACTATATCTGATCTCGTTCATTTGCGCTTTGGCAACTGAGGGTGATGGTTCGGTAAAACCATCGAAACTAGTCCTGTAAAAATTTGCAAATATAATGCTGACTTTTGTTGTTTGGCTTCAAACTTAATACTGGTTCGGCATGTTATTCTGTCTTAATTTCTAATAATTATTTTTAATTTTAGAACCCTTTCCTTTAAATTCTTGTTTTCCACCTACAGCTGTCTGCTATAATGAGATTTCAGGTCATTTCTGGAGAAGAGCTAAGAAGTTCATAGTAGAGCGGGCTCTACCTTCAGGCCATGTCATAGTTTTACGTGCCTGTTAGTATTCGCTGGTGAGGTTTAATTACGGGCCAAAGTTATTTTAGTGCATCTTCAGCTAAAGTTTAGTTAGTTAGAATTAGTTCAGTTTCTTATTTTCATCCTAGCCCAATTGGAGGCTTTCCTGTAACCCCGAGAAGGGCCTTTTGTGAATATTTCTTTGAGTGAATAAAAAGGGTATTTCAACCCTCTTAACCTTTACAGATGTAAGGAGCCCAGTGACCAGTCACTAGACACTTCCTTTAAAGTGCTAGTGATTAAGGTCATGTAAATTAACTACAAATTTATAAACAAATGAACCTTTTGGTCTTGTTCAGTTTCCTATACCTTTGATGTTATTTTATACTGCTGTAGTGAATGTCCAAATATGTGAAAATTGTATATAATGAAGTATATAGGTATCCACCATTGAACGTTTTTTGTATTTTCCCCAGAATTTCATGTCTTAAGACCCATTTCCATTACTGTGTTGAAAATGCGGTGTGTATGCGTTTCTCCAGTCAGTGAGTAAATTCACTTTAATTGACATCTGCAATCCAGTCGCTGTGCGGTGATGGACAGCGGATGGATGAAGTTGAGTGATGTTCAACTTCTATCCGCATGTCTGCAGAAGCGTTGCGGTCATGTGATAAAAAAGAAACAATCAGGTGTTGTCGAACATTGGATCAAGGAAAATAATGTTTTGCTAAAAATTACTTATTTCTCAATTAACATTATAGTGAGAATTCTGCATACTGAAAAAGACAGCAATCAACTGAATTTAGTTAAAAAAGAGAAAAGAAAAATAAGATAACTGCAACTATAGTACTGGTTCACATACAGCAGTGATTACTGTCAAGAAAATCAGGTAGAAAAAATATAATTCCAAGTCCATGAAATAGCAGAATTTGTTCTGACAATTATTTCCTAGTTCTGCGTACACATTTACTTTTTATGTAAATGAATGTCTGACTATGGTCTGTGGTCTGATAGCCTTTTAAATATTCTACTAAAAGTATGTTAAATTTAAAAAGTATGTTAAATTTACATTTCTCTATTTATAAATATACCTTTTTGGCTATCATATATTTGTAAGCACATCTTTCACTTGGAATATATTTTTAGTAGTACATCTAACTTCAATTGGAATGCCAATTTAAAATTATGTTTTCGTAAAAAATGCCCTAAAAGCTGAAAAACAAACTCATTTTTAGATGATATTTTACGGTGAATTTTTTAGATGATACAGCCCGCTGATATAGGACCAAAAAATTTAATTTTAAGAATTCATTTACTTGATCATGTATGTAAGCCAAAATTGCTAATTATATCTGTGTGTTGATAACACAGTGGTAAAGTTGACGGTAGCGGGATTTGACTTTTGGGGTTATGAGTTCGAATCAAATACTCCTTTCCCACCCTATTTTCAACTTTCTTACCTCTGTGTTCCAATTTGATCTATATTTGTGTTTTATAATTTATTTCTATTATTATGTGCATTAAATGTAATGTTTTATTTATGTTCTTATTTATTTAAAATTTCCCCGCAAGAATTTATTTTGAAAGTTATAATATAGTATGAATTTAAAGCATACTCCATATATTTTTAGTTTTAACATTGATTAAATTTGTTTTTGCATTTATTGGATTTTATGAAATTTAGTACTTATGAATTTAAAATTTTGGTCTTTGTAAAATTGGTTCTAAATTTCTTATTCTCTCTCTCTATATATATGTTTTTGTTTCACTTTTATGTGAATGTACATACATGTGCTGAGACTGGAATATTTCCATCTCTAACCTTTCACTGCCAATTAATATGAGACAGAATTAATGCTCTAAATGCTTTTAATAAAACATTAAACAAAATATTATAATAATTGCTTTAAAATTCAATCCTCTCCAGCTGAAGTGCAGGAATTAATTAATTAAGTATTTCCATTTTCTTTACCATATGTATATAAAGAGAAAAAAGTTTATTTTTATAACTGATTTTATAAAGAGATATGAATTTAAAATTTATGCATTTTAAAAATATTATTTTATGGATTATGTATGAATGGATTATGTATGCACATAGTGCATTTTAAAGCAAACAAGATTTCTAATCAATTATCCAGCTATGACACTGTGTTTGTTTTGCACTAACAGTACGTTTTAGTTTTAATTATGTATTATCTCATTAATATTTAAGGCTTCTAGAAAAGCAAAGAAATTTTTAAAAATTATTGCAAGCTTCTATGCAATTAGATATT
Source organism: Stegodyphus mimosarum (assembly GCA_000611955.2). NCBI lineage: Eukaryota > Metazoa > Arthropoda > Arachnida > Araneae > Eresidae > Stegodyphus > Stegodyphus mimosarum. The sequence goes on along the minus strand of KK118119.1, from coordinate 214,482 downwards.
TTCATAATATGCATTACTTGCCTAAAAATTGCTAACGTGCTTTATTTTCACAGTTCATGAGCAGAAATAAAAATTTCCAATAAAATCGAATTTTAGTATCTTGAGTCTGAATCCCCTAAGTTAAATACAGCGACATATGTGGCAATAAATGCGATTGATCACTGAACTTCTGCAAGCGCAAATCCAACACAGTAGTGTAAACAGTCATCCGTCTGCGTATGTATTTCTCCCAATGACGCTACGCATTTGTAATGCTCTAATGGAAATGGGACTATAATGAAAAAATTCCAAACCCTTAAAATGATCCCTGCTTAAAATGTTAGGATCCACATCCTGTCTGTTACATTGCTTTTCTTGTAAGTTCAACATCACTTTTCTCTGTAATCTAAACATAGACTATGTGAAACAGGGTTGACACACTATGTAGGAGGAGGAGGACATAATAAGCAAAACTTAGGACACAATATGGCATTCTTTGTGTGTGACCATTATACCAAAGAAAGTAAGTGAGTTCTGTGATTCTAAGTTCATCCAAGTTCTTTAAACGTGTTATCAGGCAGGCTGGTACTATGATAGAGATTTTGAAATTTTCGCTACTTACTCCAAAGGGAAGTAATGAATTGTGCGAGTTTGATTATGCAATTGATTTATTTTTTAGAGAATGAATTTTTTTTTTTAAGTATTAATGCTATCCAAGCTCTATCCTCCAAATGGGAGTTTTGCATTCCTTAGATCTGTTGAAAAACAGGATATTCTTATACAAAGTACCGTAATTTCTGGAAGAAACGCCGTGGCGTTTACGTGTTTAAAACTTAAATTTTCAGCGGTGCCGCATTTCTACCCATGCGACGTTTAGGTGCACTAAAAATATTTCCTATGATGGCCATTGTACATAGTTTGAATAACCTTGTCATTGTACATAGTTTGAATGGCCTTCATTTTGTATAGACAGGTCCTGTTCCCACACAAAAGATCACTCAGTTGCTTTTTGCGAACGTTATTTTGTTTACATTCTTTCCCTTGAACGGATCTACATGCCTTAGTCACCCTAAACAACAAGATCTCAGAACAATAACATTCTTCCCCCTTTCAAATCAGCATTCTCATCAGTTTGAATAGACTCTCTCCTCTGCCATTCATGAATCTTCCTGGACCCATCCTTTCCCCACCCCTGCCTTTTCTGCAATTTTTTTCAAAAGTGGACATGACTCCACCTGCCTCGCAATAACAAACTCTGACGTATTTCTCCTTCAGCATGAATCGATTTTTCTTAGCATTCTGCCAGATACAGATCCCATCAGTTTGGGTACAAGTACTTGTTGGATAGTTTTTAAGTAAGAAGGAAGCGGAAAATTTTTGAAAATGGCACCTGAACGACACAGAAGCTATACTGCTGGTTTTAAGCTTAATGTAATTTCACGTGCTGAACAAATTGGAAATAGAGCAGCAGCTCGAGAGTTTGAAGTGGACGAGAGATGTATTCGACGTTGGAGAACTGAAAAAGAAGAACTTAAAAATATGCCACAACAGAAACGAGCCAAAAGAAGTGGTACTGTAAGGTGGCCGAATCTAGAGGACGATCTTGCAGACTGGATAAAGGAGCAACGAGGAAAGGGAATGGCAGTTTCGACTGTAAAAATTCGCTTTCAAGCAAAATTTATAGCAAAACAAATGAACATAAATGATTTCAAAGGAGGGCCTTGCTGGTGTAGCAGATTTATGAAAAGAAAAAATATTTCTGTGCGTACTAGAACAACAGTCGGGCAACAATTACCAATGGACTGGCAGGATAAAAAAGCATCTTTTCTAAAATATGTGACAGATATTATTGATAAAAAAAAACTTCTTCGGTCACAGATAATAAATATGGATGAAACGCCGTTAGCTTTCGACTCTTCTGCAAACAGAACTGTTCATGAAACTGGTGCAAAAACTGTATCTGTGCTTACGACGGGGCATGAAAGAATGTCATTTACATGTGTGTTAGCTTGTGCCGCAAACGGTGACAAGCTAAAGCCGATGATCATTTTTAAACAAAAAACTATTCCGAAGGGAGATTTTCCTAATGACGTAATTATTTGTGCAAACGAGAACGGCTGGATGTGCGAAACAATTATGCATGAGTGACTACAAAAAGTTTGGCAGTATCGTAAGGGATCTTTTTTCCAACTAAAAGGGTTATTGTTAATGGATTCCATGCGTGCTCATTTCCTTGAGTCAGTGAAAATTAGATGTCAAAAATTGTTTACGACACTAGCGATAATTCCTGACAAAAGTCTTACAACCATTAGATTTGTCAGGTAATAAATTCTTCAAAGCTGAAGTCCGAAAGCGGTGGGAGTGTTGGATGAGTGAAGGATTGCATACGTATACCAAAAGCGGTAAAATGCGTAAAGCATCTTATGAAAAAGTTGCAAAATGTGTAGTAAGTGCGTGGAAATCGGTAAAATCATCGTCAATAATAGCAGGGTTCAAAGAAGCTGAAATTATATCCTTAGATAAAGAGACTGTAAACCAAGAAGATGAATGTGACGATCTGGAAGACTTGGACTTAGATCAAGATTTACTAAATCTTTTTAATTCTAAGTGAGGAATCAGATTTTGAGGGCTTCATACGATGTATAGGTTGCTGTAATACCTTTTGTAAGTAAAATTTAAAATTTCCTTTTTTCGTCCAAATTTAATATTTCATTGTTGCAACATTTTTTATAATATAATCTGAGTATTACAAATATGAACTTCTTTAGTGGGTAAATATAAGTATATTCGTGAATGTAAATATATTTTCAACATTTCTTACCTTTAATTTATTTTTGAGTTATGGTTTCATTTCATGCATTTTTCTTAACCGATATGTCATATATCAGGACATAGGTTGAGATTTTGCATCTATATGGCCCATGACGATGTCACGCGCAATTTAATGTATTGCGGCGTTTCTGTGTAATTTTAATTTTTTCCCCGCCATTTTTTTCGGGTGCGGCGTTTACGCTGATGCGGCCTTTCTTCCGGAAATTACGGTAATTGAATTTTTTTTTTTTTAATAATAACACAGACCTTAAGTAAAAGTTAAAGGTAAATTAGACGATATTTTTTTTATTCCTTTTCATGCAAATGAAAAACACTCCTTTTATATTTTCAGGAAATAATCTCCTTTTTTTTTTTTATCAAATTAGATATAGCAAAGCAAACTTCTGGTCCTTGAAGTTTGTTATAGTGGGATTAAATTATATAAATAAAATGAAAAATATTTGTAATAAAAAGTATTCACCATACTTTATATATCTATTACATATGTGCCAATAAAAAGTATTGACAGTATATATCTGTTACATATCTTATATGTATACGTAAAGGTTCAGTGAATAGAAGTGTCATAAACTGTTATTGAGTATTTAACCCTCTTAAGGGTATTATTTAAATATTGTTGATATGTTTGATTATGCATCTTAGCTCTTAATATTTGGTAAAGTTAAATATTTCATGTAATTATTATGAGCAAATATTATATGTTGTAATTTAATAACTATTTACTTAAAATGAATTTGATCCTTTTTTTTTAAAGCTTCTACGCCATGGTTTGAAGCATATAGAGAAGTTTTTTTCCATGTAACTTCTTCCACAGAGCATGAATTTTTCCATAATTATTTGTCATGTATCCTTTATGATTTAAACTATAGAATTATCATATAAAAACAAATAATCTCTGTTTTATTTATACATTTTGATATGTGATGAGAAGTTACTGTGAACAAACTTTATATGTACTGATACTTTCCTATACTGTAAAAATACTCTTCCTTTTCTTTTCTTTTTAAGGCATGTTGTGTTATCTTCCAGAGACAATTGTTATTCAGCAATAATTTTTTTAAAAAAATATTTTAGTAGCATTTGAAAACAATATTTATGATGAAAAGTTTGGTAATAAATTTTGAATGAAATAAAACAATTTTAAAATTTTTTATCCAATTCTAATGCATTTTTAGGTTTATGTAATTATTAGCACAACATATGAATTCTTTGGTCATGCATTTTAAATATCTGGGTTTCGAGAATAAAATTCATTACGGAGTCCCCATGATGTTGCATCTTTTTTTAAGCTAGTGATGCAGATTGTCTGAAGTTAATATAGATTGAAAATATTTTAGTGGAGACATTCCAACATATTCCAATTCTGCTGTGCAAATTTTGGACTCTTTGTGCTCAGCAAGGAAATGGCTTTTATATTCTCAAGCTGCTAGTGGGATTTGGAAAATCTGAACAACAATTGGGGGAAGGGGAGATTCAGAATTGTTAATGAATTACTCTGTGCAAATTCAAAAAAGTTACTTTGAATTGAAAATGTTTGCGCTACATGGGCTGAATCTTTGGAGTTTAGATGGTGAAACCCAGAAATGGCAGTTAACTGTGCATGGCTTAAAACATAAAAACTGCATGAGAAAGGTGACTTTTTTTGTGTGTGTGTCTTTATAGCTAATGCTGTGTGTAGCAGATATGTGTATGTAACTTTATGGCTAACTCTTTCTATAGCAGATATGTCAGATGATTGTTAATAATGCAAAAAGGATTCTGTATAGTAGTTATGCTACTTTATTTCATCATTTAGTAGTGCAGTGATTCCCCATAAAACAAAACACTTTTAAATCACCTATTTCTTTTGATTCTGATAATGAATGGTAAGCTAAATTCTTGCCTGTCTTGTTCTAATTCTTCTTCCTTTGATCATTCTTGCTGTAAATTGAACTGAACTAAAAGATATACACAGCTGCAGATATACACAGAATTTCACCACTGGTTGTGCAGTAACTGTACAATTACATGGGGGGCTGTCATAGGGTCTCCACCCCTCTTCCCCTACCACAAGCCTCTCAACAGGACTTTCGGCTCAGTATTTTGAATGTCCCCTTTCCTCACAGGTACGATACATTTACAAACATCCATGCCTTCTCTGGGCTTTGAACCTGATCCTATCTGTGTGGTAGTCAGACTCACTAACCAGTAACCAGAATCAAGGCCCATCCACAGGTGCACGCTCGCGATGCAACTGTTGCTTTTTTTTTTTTTTTGCCGATGTAAATTCACGTTATGCAGAGGATGTAAACCTGAGTTCTCTGGTGTTCAGTTTTTCCCCCGCCACGTGAACGTTTTTGTTTGAAGAGATCATAAGTGTCCACAGGAATAAAAGCATCAGCATTATTTACAGCATCCTCAATTTTCTCAAACCAGTACATATTGGTATAAATTTAAAATTCCGATTAAAGAAAAAAAATTGTATATTTATAAAGCAGTGATCAGAACAGTATATCCATATGCTTCACCTCTATGTAATGCTGTAAGTAATAGGAACCTAAATAAATTAAAGTTTCTACAAAATCAAATTTTCTGCCATACAAAATTCTTTTTAATTATTACAAGTGTTCCCTATTTCATGTGTAACAAGAAGCTCTATAAGTATCCCTATATTAAATACACCAAAAACTAACTTCAACAATATAACAACTTCTAAAAATAAAGCAGATGACTTTGAAAAAGTATTCAATAAAATACAGTTATGAAATTTTCGAGGATGGTTACAACTTGAGTCATATGGCACTCATTTATTGAATATTAATTCAATTACCTATGCAAAGACTTGTTTAGTTTTCATGAAAGCTACTGTCATGGATAGCTGAAAGGTCAGGGTGCTGGGTTACAAAAGGAAAGGTTGCGAGTTAGAACCTCACTCGTAACCACTGTAAATCAAATCTAGTTTTTCTCATTTTGATACACGTATTTAATCATGAATCATTTTATTCTTATTTTATATATTATTTTTATTGTTTTCATTTCATATTTTATTTATCAGTATTTTTGTTTTCAATTTAGTTTAAAAATGTGCATGTAAATATAAACTATTAAGTAATGATATATCTACATCTCTTGTATAAATTATCTCTTTATTTTTACCTCATTGCATATTTTATTCTGTACATAGTTTTACATAAACTGCCCAAAATTTAAACCTTATTCTAAATTAAAAAATAAATGAAAACAAGAAATAATTATAAGAAAAAATAAAAAAAGAACCTGAAAGCTTTCAGATTCTTTTAATTTATATGTAATATTATAGAGAATAATCAAATTATAGAACATTTTACTTATTTACACAGATTCCTTTATGCGTACTCCCATACCGTACATAAACATACAACCCAAGGGAGGTGGGAATTAAAAAATGTGAAATTGAGTTTATTATATGGTCGATGGTGTTTCAAGTCTTTTAATTCTCTTTGTGAACTGTATTCCAAAGCAATTTTATAAATCTTAATTTGCATAAAAGCTTATTTGTGCGTATAATAACTATTTAATATTATTATCCAAGTTGTTAAATTGCTCAATAAACAAAATTTCACAGTAAAACGAACTAAGTATGATATTCTTCTAACCAGACTATGAAACAGCAGATGAAAGACTTTGAACTTGCATCCTTCTATGAGTGTCATGTGATTTTTTCTCTTCAATAGTTCTATTGGCTAAACGCAGACTTCGCTCACGTCTCCGTTTGGATGACTTTTCGTTGGTGATGTACGTTTTGTTGTGTGATTTTTGTCATGATCTTACTCATGGGGACTTGCCTTCAGGCAGTATGGGTAAAGTATGTGGATACACTGGTACCAAATGTCAGATGGAAAGCCATGTTGTCCTCTCAAACTGTGAAGGCATTCATCCGAGCGGGTGAGATGTTATTAGGAGGAGGAATTTGTCTGAACGAAACAGTTACGCAAGCAAGATGCTCATGTATGCCATCTATTCAGCATTTAACAGGCCATTATTTATGAATTAATAATAGGTTACATCATGATTTTACTGCATTAATCATTATCTTCAATAGCATCTGATAAGGAACCTAGCTAGTCATGTAAACATTAAATCTTACAGCATCTACATACATTGGGGAAGACTATCAATATGCATCAAAGATCTTTGGTCCAAACAACAAATGGTCAAGCAGATAATAGATTTTTTTTAATGAGAAACAATCTCTGCAGAATACAGAAGTTGCACTACTCTTTTAATCCAACTTCCATCCGTCTTAGCCCAAACATGTACATTCACATAGCATGCAGGATGTATCTTCCACATAATCATGGAAATTTATCTTTAGACATTTTAAAATTATTGAGTACGTATTGTTTTAAAGTTTTCTAAAGTCTATGTGTTTGTGATGACTGATATGCAAACTGTAGATCCAGCAAATATGTTAGATCAATTATTGACATATCCATAGAGTTTGCTGTTGATAATTCCTGTTTAAGGTAGACCTGGTAGATGAAGAATCAAACAAATATCAAGGAAGTGAAATTAATCTTCATCCCATAAGAAAATGAATGAAACTTGGTTTACTACGTACAAACAAATGTGAGGGGAGTTCAGCATGGCTTAATTTCTTGTACAACTATTTCTAATTCAGAGAATATTAAGATGATCTTCTAAAATCTATTTAATCTTCTTTTCCTCTGAAAGCTTTCCATTCAATAGCTGTTTTGTTGAAGAAATGCTATGATAGTCTTTATGGCAGGGGTCGGCAGCCTTGTATCTACAGTGTGCCAAACGAATCTACCAATACGATTCAAGATGCCACTCAGTAGG
>KK118119.1:159999-206779 GCA_000611955.2 Stegodyphus mimosarum | reverse complement strand
GTTAATTGTGCATCATTTAAAAATATTTATCAACATAAAAATAAATATCATTATTATATAATTAAATATGGAAGTAAATAAATATAATTATTATATAATTATAAGTGTTCCTTCAGTATAGTTAAATGAAAAATTAAAATTTTAATACAGACCTTGTCGTTGGACCGTTCTTATTTAATATCTCAATATCAGGGGTATAATTTGTGACTTTCAGTTTGACAAATGATTCTAAATGTTGAGTTGCTAAACAGCATCTTTGTAGACTCAAAATAGTTTTCATATGAGAAAAGATTTGTTCACAGAGATATGTAGTTATTGAGGTTCCAGTTATTGGGCAAAAAATGTAACTTGTTTCTTATAACAAATAATAGCTCTTTTTATGTCAACAGAATTCTGAAATGTGGATTGATGTTTAGTTTGAAAATGTCTTTGTACCCGGCGAATGTGTTCCGAAGAAGGCGAAGACTGTCCCATCGGCCAGAAAGGTGATGGCCATCGTTTTCTGGGATTCACAAGGTGTGACCTGCATCGACTACCTGGAGAAGGGCAAAACGATCACAGGGCTCTACTATGCCAAACTATTGGGCCGATTCGACCTTGAATTGCAGAAAAAACGGCCCCATTTGGCGAAGAAAAAAGTGCTCTTCTACCATGACAACGCACCGGCTCACACCTCCGCCGTTGCCACGGCCAAATTGGTCCCATTAGGCTACGAACAGCTGCCCCATCCACCGTATTCTCCAGATTTGGCCCCATGTGACTTCTTTTTGTTTCCAAACTTGAAAAAATCACTCGCCGGGCAGAAATTTGAGTCGAATGAGGAGGTTATCGCTGCCACGAAGACCTACTTTGCAGACCTCCAGAAAACGTATTTTTCAGAGGGGTTAAAGAAGTTGGAGCATTGCTGGGTCAAGTGTATCGAGTTGAAAGGAGACTATGTTGAGAAAAAAATCGCCACTTTTCCAAAATTTTCGTTTTTCTTTTGTAGGCTAAGTACTTATCGGACTGCCCTCATAGCTTAAAGAACATATGTTTTGCATCAAACTAAGTTCTACTTTGGACTGAAATCATGCTCTGTACTCATGAATCGGCGTGACGAACCAAACGAAAGGAGAGAAAATGAGTGAGATGGGAGACAAGACGGCACAGAGAAGTTAGACAGAACAATCTATTTGTATCTGATAACTTTGCTGAATAGTTTAGAGTTCTACTGAGAATTGTACCGCATGCCATAGGTTGCCGATGCCTGGTTTATGGTTTCAAAAAAAACTTTGGTTCTTTATCTCACAAATATTTCTATGAAGGTTGTTGAGAATTAGCTTATTTAAACACTTTTGTGATATCAAAGTACTTTTTTTAAATCATCGTTTGGTAGTAAATTTTCTAAAGATTTGTATGGATGTTTTTTCTGTTAGATCTTCTGTCAGCTTAAGGTAAATCTTTTTTGTAATGATGCATGTGAAGGTAAGAGCATAAGCCTTTTCTTTATGTTTCATTTATAAAAACCCAGCATAGTTGACATCTGTAACTTCAAGTAGATGTGCATCTCTGAATTGATCTTAAGATAAAAATGTAGTATCTTCAATACTGGGTTTTACACAAAACTTCTTTCACAAATTTCACTTATAAATATTGCCTTAGTTTTTCTTTTGCTTGCCCATTAAAATCCAACATTTTTCTTTAACATTTGTTGGTATTTCTACTATTTCATCATTTCAGTGCCTTAATAACTGCTCATAATCACTAAATCTCTACAGTGATTTGTACAAAATAAGGTGAGCTTATGAATGGATAATATCTACATTTTTCAGAAAACTTTCAATATGTATAAGTCTGCCATAACTTTCAAACAGGTATAAAACTTTGGTGCATCAAACTAAATTCTACTTTGGACTGATATCATGCTCTGTACTCTGCCTGAACAAGAATATAAGATTGAAATCTTACTAGCTTGACTGAATTTTTCTTTGTTTCTTATTGCTTATATTTCTTCATTGAAGTTTTCTTCTTGAAATGTCTGAATGCAATAAATCTCAGTTTTATTTAATTCTTCTACAAAAAGATTTTTCCTCCTTCCATTTCTGAGGTTGTGAACATATGTATATCCAAGCAATAGTCTTTTGAAATTAATAATCTGTTGATAAGATCTTAAGTGTTTGAACATTTCCCATGGAAGAATTTAGATAATGAATTTATTTAATTCATTTTTAGATTCTGGTGTGTGAAAATCTTTCAGCTTCTTTTTTGACCACTGACTTTCTTCTACAGAAGTCTACTCAGGACTTTTTCGTCTTAAATCATGTCATATAAATTTTCCAAATTTCTGTTGCAAATAAATTTGTAGAATTTACTCTTCTGGAGCAGTAAAATAAAACAGTACTCATTAATATAAATAGTAAGCAATGATTGATAATTCCTTGGTATTTTTATATTAATAATTTGCTTTTGTATTACTTTACTTTTGCATTAATTTACTTTTATTTCAGTTTTGTTTCAAAGTTTTTGCCTCAAATTATTTTTAATTTGTGACTTTCTGTTAGATAGTTTACATCTCTTTCTTGATGCTAATTCTAAATTTTTTATCTCTTTCTTAAATAATTAATTTTGTGGCATTTTGCCTGATATTATTAATAATTATTAATTTGGTAGTCTTAAATTTTTTTAAACTTTATTTATATTTTATCTATATCATTATGAACTGTTTTTAACAATCTTTTTTAAATGGATCATTTTATTCTTTAAAAAAAATTTTAAAAAATATTATGTAAGGAATTAAATATGCTAATAGGCAAAGGGAGTGAGAATGCATATCATTATATATATTATTAAAACTGGGAAAATTTTGGCAAATTTGATTCCAAAAAGAGAAATGGGAAATATCAATTAAGGTCAAATAACACAACAGGAAAAACAAGTAAAAACTGTTAGTCATCCTCTGATTAATGTTTCAAGGCCTATTTTTTTAAAACATTAAACCTGGATAATTAAAGAGTGCCAAATATATGCTTTGTTTTATTTTATAAAGAATAAATTTATATGTGTGTGTATTGTTATATTACTTCGCAGCTATTGTGCAAGTATTAGGAAATTTATTTAGATTATAATGAATTTCAATTAATTAATTCAGTCTTTGATACTAACTTTATATTGGGAGATAATATACTCTTTAGTACTTAGTTAATAAATTATATATATATATATATAATTTCGTGGTCAACACTAAATCAAATTTTTCATATACAACAACGTATTTAAATTTTGAGTAACTACCAAGAGTATCTGTTTCTTCAAAATTTATTATAAGTAACTTTTTAATACCATTTTATATTATTTATATAAACAAATTAATGATTAAGAATTTTAAATGCACAATTTAAAGCAAATATGTTTTATTTTTTCAACAAATTTTTATGGCTGTTCAACTTTTCCATGTAAATTTAATTCACCAATTTGTTTCTCGGATAATTTCAGTGAAAGGAAATTAGTAAATCCTTGACTAACCAGCTATGATTTAATAAAGGGAGATTTTTATTATATTTTGCATATGATTATTCTCTTGACATTCTTGTGAAGTAATTGATGATTAATGTATTCCATTTTGTATCAGACATTTTCTCAGTTTCTCAAGTATATTGTGAAAATATCTTATTTATTGTTCTATGATTGTCATTTATATTATATATAGAAAAAGAAGTTAAAAAGTGCTAAGAATTTTCATTTTCCTTTTTTTAAAAATGTATTTGAAATGCTATTTATCCTTAACACCAACTAGGTGTGTGTGTTGTTTCAACATCTCATCAGGACCCTCTTAGTCAAATAAATGAACTGTGTCAGCAACTAGTGCAACTTCAACAAAATACTCCTCATAATTCAAAGTGGTTCTTCTCTTTTGTATATACATATTATGTCCTTTTACACGATGTTTCATCTGAAGATTTAGCAAAGTAATCTTTATATTTAGTAAAATTTGCTATTATATTTGTTTTTATCAGATTTCTATGAAATATAATTAAAATTCGTGTTTTTTATAATAGATTATGAAATATTTTATTTCTTGGTTATTAGTAATACTATGTTTTCTATATATATATATGTACTACCTTAGGGTGCGACTTTGTTCGAGATTCTAAATGATTAGGACCTTCACAAGCAAATGCACTGTAAAAGAGCATATTAAACTACTGTAAAGCCATCGTATACTTTATATTTTACATTAACATATATATGTGTGTGTGTGTGTGTTAGTGTGTGTGGGAGATAAAAAATATGTAAATCAAAATTATAATTTAAACTAACCCCTAATTCCCTTTAATTCTCTCTCTGTGTGTGAAAAATCGTAATAACTTCTCTGGATTGCATTATTTCTAGGTCATTCTATTTTGCATGGCCTGTGCAGCACTGATGATGTAATAATTGGGAACTGAAGCTGTTAACTCATAAACTTTTCTCTTCGTGTGCTTCCATATTGGCTAACTAGGCACTTCAGCTTTTTTCTTTGCGGTTCTGGGTTCGCTATTTCGTTGTGTGCGCTTTCTATTGCAATACTTTCCAAAATGTAAATATTCTTGAATAGGCACGACTAGAGGACCAAGTGATTGTGGCCATGAATGTCAACTGGGAAATAAAAATGGAATTAAAACACCGCCTCTACTGTTAAGTTTCCATATCTTATACAGCTATTATGCATCAACGCGACTCCGTCTTTTCCTTGCGTATATATACATACATATATATATATATATATGAGTGAGAATTTAAAAAAAAAGGGAGAAGAAAAAGAGAGAGAGAGATAGAGGATAACGAAGGTAAATATAACAATAATTGCATTTTGAGCTTCAAACGTGCGATGTGTGACCTTTCTTTATGAGCTAATTATTATGAATACAGATGTCATTTCACTTACCTGTCAATAAAAAACTAATTTATAAAAGTAGTAAAAGAAAAAAGTTTTTGAGTTAACAGATATTTTTGAACACATTTTCAATTTGTGAAGAATTAAAATTATTTAGTCGTAAAGTTCCTATAGATTTATATACTAATGAAATACAGTATTTTGATATGATTAATTCCTTTGACTTGTATGATGATTTATTTTAATATTTGTTTTTGCAATTTTAAGATTATGAGAAAAATTGGTACATTAAAAAAAAAAAAAAAAAGCAAGTTATTACAGTTGGACCACCTTTTTAGTGGACACTCAGTCGATTAGGGCATCAAACAATTAGGGTACTTCCTCTGAGCCATTATCAGGAAGTGTCCGCAATGAAAGGGAAAGAAAATGGGTCTGAGGATTGCCTTCATTTTTAAACCTTTAAGGTTTTTTTTCAAATTCTGTACATATTTTTCTTTATTAAATACCAGGAACATTTAAAAAAAGATAACATGGATATTCAAAGAAAAGCAGAGGCAGTAAATTCTTATGAATATTCATCAAGTTGCTTTTGCTAAAGTATCTTCAGAAATTAAGCATGCTTCAAAGATAAATTTTTAAATTTAGTGTAAAATTAAAAGAGGAAAAGAATTTGTGCATTGAACTTTGATAATCTTGGAAGCCTTAGTAATATGATAGTTTAAAGAACAAATAGTGTTTTTAACTTTTCAAAACTTTTCAGAATGTTTAGTCATGTAAATCACCAACTTTACAAAATAATGTGAAAATTATATGTAGATATATGTAATATTATTTTCTCTTTATGGATTAAATTAAAATTTTGAATTTAATGAGAAAATGATGAATGCATTTGTTTCGTATTTATGTAGAAGTCTTTTCACTTATTATATCACTGTAGTTAGTGATTACTTCTACATAAATACGAAACAAAAGTGGTGTAGTGGTGAGGTTTGGCTGCATTACCTTCTGTACTTTAGAATGACAGGATATTTCAGAACATTTAAACAAATATTTCACCATGAATTCCTAACCTTTTTCTTGCATTGACCATTTTTAAAAGAACTCTTTTTTTTCATCAAGTCCCATATATTTTCTCTATTATATACAGTTTAGAATAAAATGATAATATAAATAATTACACATAAGTAATCCCAGGATAACAGTTAGACCAAGAATATGAACAGAAGTTTTGAAAAAAAAATATTTATTAGGTATTTGTGAATATAATTATTATTTTATTATTTTTAATTTTAGAAATCTAAAGTTTTAAGAAACAAGATTGTAAGCAAACCTTGATTCTAATTGGCTGTGTTTAATGTATTGATGCAGTTTTTTTTTAAAAGTTTATTTTAAAGTTTATATAAAACTACTTAATTCTTAAAGTACCTTCTTAAAAAATATTCAACTTATTTTTTGTTCTCCTTAGTAAATTATTGACTCTACTAATACTTGCTTCTACTAGATAAGAAGAGGGACAAGTGAATAATGTTGATTGGTAACAATTTTTATTTTGGAATATTTCTCTTGGATGACTTTTAAATTCTGCAGCTTAGTATACACATGTGTTTTGAATAAAACATACTTGAACATCCTCCTTTAATACAATTAATTCATTGTGCATTATAATATTGAGATCAGATATATCACACCTCTGCGGTTCTATGGGCCATGCTGGTGCATTCAAATTATTAGTGTCTTGGAAGTGAACATCAAAATCATCTTTTAAATTTTGCAAGTGGCTTTTATGTAACAGTATATCTTCTGAGGAAAGTTTTGCATTCCTATATATTATACGTGTGTGTTTTCTTGTGTTCCTGCATTTTACCTCTTTATATTGCACTTTTGCATAAGAAAATAATAGGTACAAAATATCATTCATTTAAAAAATAAATTGAATATGTAGTTTTTGTGTATTTTTCCTCTTCTGTTTATTTTATATGATTTCATTCTTACTGTGCTATATAGCTTTATATTAAAAACAATTAATTTTGAAGTTTATGATATTAATAATTTTTTCTGTTATCAGTGGGATCTTCATTATGCAGATCAATTGCCTCTTCATGTTTGGTTATCGACCTCTTTTAAAAATTCATTAACCGTATTGATTCCATTGTGAACCCTCTATTAGACATTTCTTATGTGCTGTATTTAAAATTGACCCTCCTATTTAAGTTTGAAGTTTCCTTCTAATAATACTTTTATTATTTAAGTCAAATGTTTAATATAATGTAGTTTGAAGAATCATTTCAGTGGAACTTTTTGTCATTATTTATAATGTAGTATTCTTTATTTATTAAATAGGAGAATGTATATTAATTCTGTGTTATTTAATTATGTATATTCTTTATTTATTTTATAATATATAAACTGTATTAAAATATTTTTATATTCATTTTAAAAGTAAATAATTTTAGCATTCATTTATTGATTAAAAAAATTAAAAATTAGAAATTTAATCATTTCTGTTTTGTTTCAGGGCTGAAACTGTTTACCAAAGCATGAAAAGTTCATTTGGAGCTTCATCATGTCATCTGCTCCAGATCAATTCCATAACTTCTCAGGCTACCAGTTCTGTAGATGAATGTAATGAAACTATAATGCCTGATCCATGGACTCAATTTCTCCCAAAATATCGTGTACAGAATGTTAGTTTTTAAAATCTTTTGATTTCAGTTATTTATTATGGACTTCTGTTAGTTTCAAAGTATCAGATGTTTACAACAGGCAGAGCATGAGTTAAAAACTCTGAAACTCATTACTTATTATTCACAAAATTTTCTAATCTGTGCAACCCTTAATGCCTGTATTCTGATTGTTGCAAAACATGTAAATGATTAATGTAATAAGAAGATTATTTTATTATAGATAAACACCTAAATCTTGAAAGGCTATAAAATAAATCCATATGCAGCGTGTTTTGGTGCATGTTGTTAATGTTGACTTAATCAAATGCATTTCTCTGAAAAGGACTGGATTATCAAACATTGTGCATACTAAGATGATATATTATTGATATAATTTTGTTAAGCATATATATCCAGTGGAAGGATAGGAATTTGCTTATTCTAATATTTAATTTTTTAGTGTATTGGTGTTCTTATTTTTTCCCTTAGCATTTCTGTTGCGAATGAACTTGTGCTGATTTATAACTCTAAAGGACAGACATTTTGTATGTTAATTTGTAAGATTCTGTGAATAAGATCTCCATAAAAAAATATTGATCAATATTTTTCACAATAATCTGCATAGAAATGCTCATAATAAATCTCTTAACAGGAGAATTTTTTAAACAATATTTTGTTTTTTGTTATCTAAAAATGCAGTGTTAAAAATTTGCAAGTGCACTGTGAAAATTCTCTCACTTTTAATTTTTACTGAGTATACATTGTGCTCACATGTATAGTATGCAAGTCCTTACCCGGTCGTTTTTTTCTTCACAATTGTTGGCTATAGATATGTACTTTAAGTTACAGAAATATTTTATTTGATGCAAAAATTTGTTTTCATGTTTCTAAATTCCAAAAAAAAATTTTTTTTATTAGAAATACAGAATCCAACTTTTTACTTGTTGCTTCAATTCTTATATTTAAGAAAATTTCATACTCGTTATGAAAAATAAAATGCACAATATTTGACTGTTTTATGACAAGAAGTGATCGAGATGTTTGATATTCAAGGGCTCTTCACAAATTGAAGTGTGAAATTTGTGCATTTGGGCCCTATGAAAATGATAAATACATTTTTGTAACTGAAAGTATAGGTCCATGGTGAACTGCTTCAGAATTAAAGGTCAGGTAAGGGATTTTTTGGATACAGTGTTAAAGTCCTTTAAAATAAATAGTCTGAAAATATATTTTCAGAGGAAATTTATGGTGTGGGCAATGTTTACATGGAGCACATTAGGATCCATAATCCCCACAGAACAGTCCCGGTCATCTGTGCACTACGTGAACATTGTTGCAGACCAGGTTCATTAATTCATGACAACAGTATTTCCAGGGGGGAGGGGGTTGGTGTTTGCCAACAGGATACTGCACCATGGCATAAGGGTTGAATCATCAGGGAGTGTTTCAACAAACATTCCAGTGACTTTCAAGTCATGTCTTGGCTTCCAAATTCACCTGACATTAAATAATACAGCATTTGTGGTTCCACCTGGAAAACCAAATTCGTGCTGCCATGCCCCTTGCAAATTCCCCTTGCAATGTGCAGGAATTTCAGGTTCAGTTGGTGAGTGTTTGGTACCAGATACCTCAAACTACATATCAGCAGCTTGTGGAATTAATGCAATGCTGGGTGCTGGCAGTTTTGAGGGCTAAAGGTTGTCTTCCATGTTATTAACAGGGTGGTCATAATGTAATGGCTCTTTGGTGTATATTTATATGCATATATATTTCTGTACTGAGCTGAATCTTCTTCTGCTACTTGATAAATTTAATTCACTTTGTAGGGATTTATATTTATTTTAACTAACATGTTAAATTTAATTTTATGCTTACTTTCCTATAAGCCTTCATTTCCTCTAATTGTGAATTGCAGAATATTTAAATTTTGGTAGAGTAATGATTTTTGAAGTAATTTTGTGAATAATTTTGTGAAGTAATGCTAATTCTACTTTGAAAAGAAAAGCTTTAAATACTGAGTTCTAGAAGGGAAGGTAGAGAGTTTGGGCGAAACTGTACTTTCTGTAGCGTGAGCTTCTGTGTTCCATTTATTGCTGTTTAATGTGGCGTAACAGCTATTACTTTGCTGCCACTAGATATTCGATGTGGTTTAAGGAAACAGGATTATCTGAGCCCTGTAGAGAAATTCTGCTAGTTGTTACTATTTTCGAATTTTTGGTTTAGTTCTTGTTATTTGAGTTACAGCCGTAGTGAGGAATAGTGTGTTAATATGAAGTTGATGCATTGTGAATTTTAAAAGAAGTTAATAAAGAGTTCTTTTTACCCTTCTCCTGTGTGGTTTCTACACATATTTCAGCTGTTAAATTAGAAGATAGACCAGTGGGTCTTACAACTTACTGAATTTTGATGATTGATGTAGCTAATTTTGAAATTTTCGTGAGTATTTCCATGCATTTATCATCAAATTTCAAAAGTAACTTTTCATTATAATGGTTTATCGTGATTATAAATGGAGTTTAAGTCATTTAATTGTTTTATAACTCCGTCAATTTTCTTTTGATTTTGACATTGTCTCAAAAATTATATGTAAATATTTCAAGACTGGAATGTAATTTCTTTTTACAGGAAAGTGTTTCAAATAATCATATTGTTGAAGAAAACCATTATGATGATGTAAATGAAGGTAATAAATCGAATAAACTTTTCTTTTTATGATAAAATAATTGTTATAGTGTTTGCATGAAAATTCATTTTGCTTGGAGAAACTCATCTCCATCCTGCACCAAACATGAAGTAAGAACATGAAGCTGCTGGCATTAATAATAGCAACTGGAATTTTAAGGATACAGTACTGTAACAATATAAGGGTCTTTTTCATTGCAACATTTCCACTAATATCCATTTTGGAATTTCCATAATTTTTTAAAGCTTGATATGCTTTACTTTTGGATCACCCTATAGTTTAATGCATGCAATAATTAATTCTTTTAAAATATTCAAGCTTAGAAAGAAAGCTGTATTTCTTACTTCATGTTTATATTTGGATCTGAAGTCTATTAAACAGTAGTGTCCAACCTGTAACTTGTAGCTCATAATCAAAAAATGAACTGAAGGGAATATGAAAATAATATTTCTAGTGAATGTTCTGTATATAATGTTCGCAATGACTATCGTATTTATCAGATTAGATGTTCTTGTATGCATGTGCACATGTGTAAATGACTGAGTTATGTGATATATATATAAAATGTATATAATATATTATGTACATGTATGTAAAGAGAAGGTGCGGCAGTGAAATAGGTGTACCGGAACAGGCTCTACATAAATCTAAGGGTTATTTTAATTATAACCGTCTCCGGTATTAAGAATGCGATTTTTTAATATGTAAAACTTTACCGAGTAATTAATTTTATGTTATATAATAATTTTATAATGATTAGTTCCTCATATAAAAGTTAAATTTTTTTTTAACATTGAGCAATTTTTTTTGGCTGATTTAATAGCTCCAGAAAATATTATGTGCAACATATACTCATTTAATATGTTTCAAAGTAACTCCCACTTGATGTAGTGCACTTCTGTGCTCGGCTGTATATGTTTTAGAAACAGCATATTAAGACCTCTTTCAGAATGCTCTTTAACGTGGACTTCACCAGTTTCTTGATGAGTTCAACTTCCTTAAATATTGTTTCCTTCAGCAAATTTTTTTCAGTTTTGAAAACAAGAAAAAGTCTATTGGTGCTAAGTTCTGAGAGTATGGAGCATGCTGCATCTCCATGAATTCATGCTGGGCCAAAAATCACTTCAAAAGTAATGTAATGGGAGGCCAGACTTGCCATTCAAAATCAGCCAACTCCCATTCTCTTGAAAACGAGGCCTTATTCTGTGAGCTCTTTATCAAAGTCTCGCAAGTGCTTCTGCATAAAACTGTCTTGTGACAGTCTTGTCAGGAAGAACAAGTTCATGATGAATTAGTCCTTCACTATAAAACCCATTACCATTGAATCGAAGAACGCAGAATCAGCATCAGTGTTATTGATGAGTTTACCACATGAGTCTATTCCGAATGGCAGTTGTTCCTCTAATAAACAGTGAGGAATAAATAAATAATACAGAGTGAGAAATGAATCTTGAATTTCTCTAGGTCATGTGTCAAAATTTACCAAACCATCTGCTCGGAAATGCTCAATTCATTGGCAAATACTTGAATTAGTTAATCAGCGATCTGAAGTCACAGGTTCACAAACTTTCTCAATTGTTTCTGGCTTGCTCATGGAATGCACCCATCCAGTGTGTGTGTCACCTTCAGAACTTTTGTGGCCATCCCGAAAATAGCTTGACGATTTAAAAGTTCATGAACGGGATAATACTTCCTTTGTGTATACTTGTTTCAACATTTAATGGGTTCCCGATTTGAAGTTAATTCTCTGTTTTCCATATCGACTTTGACAATAAAAAAAAAATAAAAATGAAAAAAAAAGCTACATTTAAGTGCGTGTTTCAAGGGCAACCACTTTTCCAGATTGCAGCAACTTCATCGGACACGCGCAGATAAATTTCCTTTTAAATACAAGCATTCCCATTTTTTGACAATTCACGGTTCCCATACAGTTACATCAATCCTGGAAATTAATGGTTGCATCTTATTTATATATATATATACACATATATATTTAATGATATTTTTAAATCAATTAATTAAATTAAATTCTAATCATATTCCTAAATAATGTGTTGGTGATTCTCTACCCAAATTGCATTCCTGTTTCTATTTTTTGGTGAAATCCTTTCTCTCTTATAAAGTATATTAAGTTGTTGGCACTCACAAAACTCATAAATCTGTCATATTGTATTAAGTCCTTATAGAACACTCTGATGAGAAGGTAGCGTCACCTTGTGATCACAATTAACACTGCTGACTGGATGAGCACCATGGCACTCACATGTCTATAGATAGGGCTTCTCCTTGATGTACAGGTGGAATGCTTTGGGGATAGATGCTAAAATAAACGTATAATTTTGTATTCAAAATTTTTTCTCATTTCTGTTCCCTTGACCAACACCAATAATGTACAAGAATCTGCATTATATATATATATATACACACAAGCACACATACATAAATTTATACACCCCCAGTATTTACATTAACATATATTGCTAAAATCCCCCCCAGTAAATATCTTTTGAATTGAAAAGTAGATGTGATTTTATCAGATATAATATTAACATAAGTTTTTATTGAATTCATCAGTAAATATTATATCCTATGTGCTGTCCTTGCATATTTTGTTGGTTGATGTGCCTTTGGACATAACTTCGTTGAAGCATGCTACTCTGAAGCTCTAAAAAGTTTATCATATATGTTTTAGAACATTTATTAATATGTGAAATGATGTTTAAAATTTATTAGTCTGTATTATTTTTACAGTTTGTCAGCAAAAAAAGGATCCAACCTGAGAAAAAAAAAATTATTTTTTTAAATTGATTTTGATAAAAATTTAGAGAACATGATTTTTTTTTGTATGTTGAAAATATGTTTTTCATTCATATGTTATTAAGTCTGTGTATTGTATTATCCGTCTTTCTGAATTTGTTAAATAAATAAATACAATACCCTGTTTTGTTGAAAGTTGGTATATACATTATACGGACCATGGGGAAAAGAAAATTGCGATAAAAATAGCAATTCAAATTTCAACCACTAGGTGAGAAGGGGGCACATGAAGAAAAAAGAAAAATGCAAATTGAAACAAAACTTTATTTTATCACAGCATTTGTTCAGTGTGCATTCCATGTGTGTCAGTCACATGTTCAAAGTATGCTATAGTGTGTTCAACAGTAGACCAAAGAGTTTTTCAATCATTTGCAGCAACTTAACTTGTTATGCTTGCCTTCAGTTCAGGATATTCCATATACTTCCAACCATAGACACAATCTTTCAAGAATCTTCGCAACCAGAAGTCTGAAGGATTCAAGTCCAGACAATGAGGAGGCCAGGCAGCCAGAGAACTTCTTGAAATGACTTGGTCATCTTCAGAGTGGGCACGAGGCAGTGCCTTTACTGGTCTGGGAACATGAGGTAGTGTAGAATCTTGTATAAGGACAGTAATCTCAAAACATTGTCATTCTTGTGAGGCAGGAATGACTTGCTGCTGAAGTATTCACAGTAATGGATCACCATGATGGAACACACAGTAGTTCATTGTAAAGGATCAATATGATGGAGCATTCTTCTCAATAATAAAGGGACCAAGAATGAAATTAGCAGTTAAACCACACCATGCAGTAATGTAATCAAGATGCAGAGACTGTTCATGCATAATGTTAGACCTGTCAGTAACCCATATGTGACGTTTTGAGTATTAACTGCTCTGCCTAGGGTAAAATGCGACTCGTCTGACCACAAAATATTCCAGTGCACTATCCATGCACTATCACTGGCTATTCTGGCCAAAAAAAAGGCTAGCAAAATCGGTGTATTTGTCTGAGTCTGCAGCTCTTTCAGAATTCAAATATTTTAGGGATACCACTTTACAGTGGATTGCACACTGCTTGAGTTTTTGTCGAAGAATATTGGGAAACAATTCTCTTTCAACTACAGAAGAGAGATTTCCTCTTTTGTTTCGTTTGAAATCCATTTCCTGCAGCACACACAACTCTCCAGTTTTTTCAAATTTAACAATCATCTTTTTCAAACCCTGCTTTGAAACATGTTCTTCTTGTAAGCCTTTTGAGTGTTGATATTTTCTCCATGCAGTTAGTTAGTTAGAATCTGGGTGCAGCCCAGCCCACCTAGTGGATCTCGATCTTCCTTCTGTAAATACGTGGTAAAGAATGATTTTACAGCATTGATTAATAGCTTTTCAAAATGCTCAGAATTTACATAACATCCTTTCTACACTGCATAAAAACACCATCTGTCCATTGAAGCTTGAACTAATAATTTTTATTGCAGATTTCTTTTCCCCATGATCCATATAATGTATATACCAAGTTTCAGTGAAATAGGTCTACCAGAACAGGTTCTACTTAGATATAAATAGGGTAATTTTCATTATAACCACCTGTTATATTAAGAATGCAATTTTTTAATGTGTAAAACAGTAATTAATTATATGATGTATAATGATTTTATAGTGATTAGTTCCTCATATAAAAGTAAAATTTTTTTTTTTTACCTTGAGCAACTTTTATATGTGTTATATTTTATTACCACTCAACTTTTTATTTGATTGGAAAATTAAATAAATCATACTGTTGCATTTATTAATAGCAGTGAAATCTACAAGCAAAGAGGCTAGAGAATAACTGAGATATAAGTGCTGCTAAAGCACATATGTTTTTTATAAGGGGTACATACTCCATAGCAGAACTTGGTTTGTTCAGATTAAGGCTACATAGCTCTTTATATATAAATTAAATCAATAGTTTTAAAGGTAAACATAACGTTTTTGTTGCTTTTTGAGTATTGGTATATATTTTTATATGAATGTTGAGATATTTATATTATGTGGAATATTTCAATTAGAGTATGCATTCTTTTGGCTGGTCAGTCATAGATTATGGGTGTATCTTTTTTTTTTTTTGACTAGGTGACATTTCTAGTGATCCTGTAAAAGATCCTGAATCGATTCATCATCCCTTACTATATTACTCAGATGGTGGTGCTAATTTATCTGACTCATTGGTAAGAAGGGCTGCTAATTTACATTTTTGGTTGTCTTATCCTTTATATATCATGTTGCTCTAAATGTTTTGCTCTTCACCTTTTTTTTCTTACTCATGAATGTGATTATCTTATGGTGTGTGGGTTATGGCTCGGTGAATATTCTTCAAAGACATGACTTCACTTCACTTAAGCACAACTTTATTAACACACCTATTCATTAACATAACTCTACATTAACACAACTATTCATTTAAAACAGAAAACTTCTACATAAACATTCGAACATCCTTGCATTTGAGCTAAGGGCAATGAGAGAGAGTTCGCTGGTCGCGCTGGCATTTATTATGCAACCAACATGACGTCATCTGGTGGCGCGCACAGTCGAACATAAGATTGCCACAGAGTATCCCCACAGTGACACAGTCACAATACAAAAGGGGTTGTTTGCAAAATTCCAGTTTAAGATACACATTTGAATAAAAGTTATGTTTTGAAATGTACTTACAAATACCAAGAAGTACAAAATATATGAATAGTAATATACAAGTACAGTTAAATTCTAATTGAAATATGCATATCTTAATTAAGTATTGAAAAGTTAATAAGAATTTTAAGCAATTCTTAATACGTATGCAAAAGAAATTAATCAAATATTTATATACTACAACTTTTGCAGGAGACTACAAGAGAAAAAATTCAATTATATTACAGTGATAAGTTTTTCAGGAAAATGAATACGACGTCTACTGTGAGGAACTACTTGTTTTGAAGCAATTTTTGAGTCTTCACAGACTTTTTGGTGTGGAATCTGAGGAATTATAGGTGAATCTATATGTTCCGACAACATATACGCTGGTTTTAAGCGATTGATTGAAACTGTAATCTTTTTGTTATTTACCTCAATACTGAAATTTTTATCCATTTGTCTAACAATGGCATGAGGACCAGTGTAAAGTGGAGTTAGAGGAGGTTTAACAGAATCGATACACAGAAATACATGAGAACAGGTTTCAAGTGCCTGGTGTACATAAACTGATGGTTGAACATGTTTAGAGATTGGAATCGATCTTACTGAATGCATGACTGATCGAAGCTGTGATACATAAGATTCAGAAGGAGGTATCAAATTAGTGACTTTCAGCATATCAGGGGGGAATCTAAGTGTGGTACCGTCAACAAGTTAACCACAAGTAGCATTTATATCTTTCTTAATGGCAGATCTGATACTCAACAGAACTATAGGCAATATTTCAGTCCATTTTGGATTGTTATGAGCCATTATTGAACTTTTAAGTTGCCTATGAAACCTCTCAATCAGCCCACTGGACTGAGGATGATAAGCAGTAGTTTTAATTTGATGTGTACCCAAAATCTTCATTAAATTCTTAAATAAGTGAGATTCAAAATTTTGGCCTTGATCAGTTATTGATATGCGACAGCCATATCTAGCTATCCAATTATGCACTAACACTTTGCAAGTAGTTTGAGCTGACATGTTGGCAGTAGGTATAACTTCTGTTGGCATTGTAGGTAAGATTGAACTGCAGTTTTAATAAATTTCTTTATATTAGGCCAAAAGTATCACTTAGCGATTAGTTTTGTTGAGGCTGAAATACCGGCATGAGAAAGACGGTGAATCTGCTGAAAAATTTTAGAGCGAAAAGATTCAGGAATGAGTAGACAAGGTATACCTGTGTCCATATTGCAGTAAAGAGAATCTTCTAAAGAAAAGTAATGTTTCTCTAGTTAAAAACTGGTGAAGATTGAGATAAAGAATGTTGAATTTCAGAGTCTTGAAGTTGTGCTTCAGATAACTTTTTATAATTAATGTGTTGATTGCCAGATACTGAATCTTATGTATACCCTGGATAAGGCATCAGCAAAGATACTGAATCTATGTATACCCTGGATAAGGCATCAGCAATGATATTGTCATGACCTGATATGGCAGTTTCAAATTGACCTATGAAAACAAGATGATGAAGTTGTTGCGGAGAACACTTTTTGGACTTTTGCTTAAAAGCATATATTAAGGGCTTTTGATCTGTGTAGATTTGTAAAGGCTCTGCCTTCAAGCATGTGCTGGAATTTCCTAATCGACAAATATATAGCCAATAGTTCTTGATCATAAGTTGACCATTTCCTTTGACTTTTGATGAGTTTAACGGATAGAAACGCAATAGTTTCCCAAACTTAATTATGCAGTTGCATTAATGAGCTACCAACTGCAACGTCCGATGCATCAGTACAAAGTTTTAGGGTAGCACCAGGAATTGGGTGTCTGAGAAGGGTTGCCTCAGCAATTGCCTTTTTCGCATTGGCGAAAGCTTTCTCAGCTTCATCGTCCCATTCGAGAGGGTAGTCTTTTATTTTGCTACATTCATATTAATGCGGCCTTCCAATAACCTATTCAAGGGAGCTAAAACATGCAAATCTTTTGGGACAAAACGTCTGTAAAAGTTAAATACGCTGAGAAATTTCCTAACTGAGTTAAGGTGTTTGGTTTAGGAAAATTTTTGAATGGCTTCTACCCTGTCGGGTAAAGGTTTTAAACCCTGTTCAGATATGTGAAAACCCAACAACTCCAAAGATGTTAAACCAAAATTGCATTTGGGTACATTAATTCTTAACCCATAATTACTTAATCTTTCAAAAAGAGCTTTCAAGTGTATCAAATGCTCAGTTTCATCCTTTGACGCAATCAATATATCATCGACAAAACCAAATACTCCTGGCAGCTTACGAGTTACTTCATCAATAAAGCATTGAATGGTTGCAGCTGCATTGCATAGCCCAAACTGCATTCTTGTGCTTTCAAAAAGTCCAAAGGGGGGGGGTAATAGCTGTTTTATGTATATCAGACATATTAATTGGAATTTGATGGTAGGCTTTTACCAAGTCTATTCGAGAAAATACCTCTGTACCATGCTACTCCCCTGCAAAATCACAAATGTTAGGAATAGGATGCTTATCCCTGACTGTCTGAACATTTAACCTCCGAAAATCTCTCACAGGTCTCCATTCGTTTGTGATTTTCTTTGACACCATGTGAAGAGGAGAGGAGTAATTACTTTTGGAAGGTCGCATGTGACCTAAATTGATCATTTTTTGAATTTCATGCTTAGCAATTTTTAATCTGTCTGGAGCTAGTCTCGTGGGCTTACATGAAACAAGGGGTACCAACAGTTTCATTGAAGTTATGAATTGAGGTTATTATGTTTAACAGTCTCATTAAGATCAGGAAGCTTTGACAGTGAAGGAAAGTTAGACAGCAATTTATCATATACACTGTTTGCAATAATTGCTTTTATAGAATACAAATTCGTGTTAATTACACTACAATTAATTTTTAAATGTGCTTTTAAATCAACGAGCTTTTTGTTCTTTAAATCTGGTAATAAATCAAAATAATGCAAAAAATTAGATCCAATAATATTTGTTGACACTTTACACACATGAAAAATAAAATTAAACTTATGACAAAGTCCAAGGTCAGTACTTAAAGATTTTTGTCTGTAAACTGGAATATGAGTATCGTTGATTGCAGAAAACACCATGATAGGTGTCTGACGCATTTCATCTTTGGTTGCTGAGAGGAGACTGACATCTGAGCCAGTGTTGCTTCACAAAAATATTTTATTTGATTTTCTGTCTCTAACGAAAAGGCTACGTGACTCAGAGGGTAAAGCACAAGTCGCCATTACACTTTCCCCTGTTCGTTCCACTGGAACGAACATGGTGGAACACACTTTTTTGCTTTCTCACTAAATTTGCAATGATACCAGCAACAGGAACAATTTGGAGCAGCTTCAGCTGAAGGGCTTTGCTTTCTGTTGTAGCGATTTTGGGAAATACTGCTTGATCGTCATAGAGACAATACCTCACCATGCAATTTACAGACCTCATCCAGTAGGGAATCCAGTTTAGAATTATTAGATATACTGACAGATACAGGTGAAGAAACTGTGCTTACCTGAGCGGTTGTAACTTCCAATATTCTATCAGCAATGCTGGCAGCTTTTGAAGAATCGAGCAGCTCAGTTGACGATAGAATAGATTGAACATTTGGCGGCACTTACTGAATGAATAACTCTAGTAACAATGAGTCAGCAATATCGTGTGTTTCAGCATGCCTTTTCATGACGCGAAGCAATTCGGATGGCTTTCTGTCTCCAAGTTGCCCACCGGTGAGTAATTTCCGAATTTCCTTGGTACTGCTTTACCCACATCGTTCAGTAATGGTAGCTTTAGGGTCTTTGTAAGAAGAATCTGTGCGTTCCCGAAGTATGATATCTCGAACCAAAGAGGCAATCTCTGGTGGCAAATGCACAATGCAATAGTTGAATTTCGTCTTGGGATCCACAACAGGCTTGGGTGCGGCTAAAGCAAAGATCAATTTGCACATAGCAAACCACAACACCGGGTCAATAGAATTGTAAATTGTAAATTGGTATCTTCATGGCTGCTGTTTCCTCCATGGCCATGGCTGTAGTGAAGAACACGAAAGTCCTGGGACCAAACTTTGAACGAACAACTACCTAGTATGAAGCTTCATGCGTGTAGACGGGTCACCAATTTATCGTGTATGGGTTATGGCTCAGTGAATATTCTTCAAAGACATGACTCCACTTCACTTAACTTTATTAACATAACTATACATTAACACAGCTATTCAATTAAAACAGAAAACGTCTACACAAACATTCAAACATCCTTGCACTCGAGCTAAGGGCAATGAGAGAGAGTTCGCTGGTCGTGCTGGCATTTGTTACGCAACCAACATGACGTCATCTGGCGGCGCACGCAATCGAACATAAGATTGTCACATTCTAAGAACTGCTGATATTGACAAAGATTTCTTCCAAATTTTTTATTTATTGATAAGGTTAGAAAGTGTTCTAACAATTATAAACATTATCATTCTGTTTTGTTTTCTATTTGTTAAAAAAGTATCCAGATTCTCTGTACAAAAGTATCAAAGAAGTATGAAACTTAATATATGTGTAGTAAATATGTATATGTTAAATCATTGGTATCTCTTTAACCTTCCAAGCAGCCAAAAGTTTGGCCCCAAATCCTGAAATTCTCGAAAAGGACATGAGTAAATGGTATTTTCTTGATCTTGGTTTTGAATTGACCTTCCCACTTTGTATCATTTTCATTTGTATCTCATGTCTACTATCTTAATTGTGAGCATACTTCAAGACGTGTGTTTGTGTACTTAAAGATATTATGATGAGAGATTTCAATTGATTTCAGTGTTCCTCCTCCTGCCGAAGTGACATTAAAGTTGATTGAATTCCTCTTCTGTTATGTTAATTTTTTCTTAAAATTTAATTGATTTTTTGAATTGGGGTATTGCTTGTTTGATGTGTTTTGCTGTAAACATTTATTAAATCCCCCTCTTTTTTGTCATTTATAGGATCATTTGAAATTTATTATTTATGGAATTTCAATTTTTGGTCTTTCTGAAAAATCTGTTCTAAATTTCTTACTTTATGTTTTTACTGATAATTTCTCAACAACTTAATACAAAAAAATACTAGGCATGATTATATTATGTTTTTTTTAAAATTGTTTTGTAATTATATGTATGGCTTGCCCACTCTGGGAGGGGTTAAATTAACTCTTCCAGGAAGTTATTCACTGGATATGATTTTGTTTCTAATTAATGTGGCTGGAATGCTTAAAAGAAAATAATTTTTAGCAGTTATAGATTTTTAGATTTTTTGAACAGTCTCATTATTACCTTTCAAATAAACTTTCAGTATGTTAAAAAAAAGTCACATGGATTTAAATATGAGGATTAGGTAAACTATAAAATTCATGAAATTCCTTTTGAGTAAAATTTTTAGAAATGGAAAACTCTACATTACAAAGGGCATAATCAGAGTGCGGTATCCAAGTGCCTTGAATTCTTGGCCACGTGCAAGGAACTCTTTTAGACCCTTTCAAGAGCCTCATGATAGTAATATTGAATAATTTTCTTTTTGAAAGCCAAATAAAAAAAAAATTCCTTCTTAAAGGAGGATTTATATAAAAAAACTAGCCATTGAAAAAGCAAATTACCTTTGAGATTTGGAGAGCTGTTTGTGTATGCTGTGATATTTTGTTTCTGAATTATGTGCATGCTTTGATATTTTGTTTCTGGATTACATTATCATTTTCCTCAAACACCTTCCCCCTCTTCTGCTCAAATACGAGATTCTTTAATCAGTCTGGCACTCCCCTCTTCTGCTCAAATATGAGATTCTTTAATCAGTCTGGCACAAACTTCCACATGAACAGTTCCTGAGTCAAAACTCTATGCACTGTAACATGATTCAAATTTAATTTGTTGCTTATCTTGTCATTATTCTCATTAACAGTTGATAGTCTGACTGCATAACTAACTTTTTCTGTTGACATTACTAACCTGATTGGATCTTATCTGTTTTGGATGTGCAAGGTATGTTAGAGAGGCTCAACTTCAAAGGTTTCATGGCACAGAACAGTATCAGAAATATTTTATGTCTCTTAGATATTTAGTTCTTCAATAAAACATGGTTTTCATTTGTCTGTTTCATCTTTTCAAAAGTTTCAGATGCATTTTCCCCAAACTTCTTATAAAACTTTATTACACTGCCATTGTTCAAAATTCTGATGGTGCATTGTTAAGACACATTTAAATAATGTACTTCTCAATTGTTGCAGAAAAGAAGAAAGAAACTGAATAGAAAGAAATAGAATTTCGATCAGAAATATGTTGCATGATCTCTTACATGCAGAAAAAAAAAAACTGCAACCAGTTCCTACACACAGTGAGCCGTTTCATTATTTTCCTCCACTCTTCAAATTCACCATCCATGAGTTCAGTAAATAAAATATATGGTTTAGTTCTTAAAATATTTAAACGAATCAGATTTAGATACTCATGTGTCATCTCTAACTAGAAGTACTTTCAGGCATTAAGGAAGATTACTGACGATCTGAGTATTGATTGCTGTGATGTAACTATGACAGTCGTTTGCACAACCTCCTAACTATTCAAATTTCTGGTGGGTACTGCCTAGATATTCTATGTTATATTGCTTTAAAGTATAGAGAAAAGATTTTATCAAGCAAAATAATATTTAATATGCTGTGGTGAGTTTTGAACCCATTGTCTTGAGCTTTTACTTTACTCAGTAAGCCTTTTACTTACATAACCTATATCTGCTATGCAGTTGAGATTTGGGAGAAAATGCACATTTGTTTCTTTGCATGCTACATTCTGGTGATTAAGGATGTGGTTGCAATTGGAAAGCAGATATTTGTTTAAAATTTATTGCCATTTTCGCACTTTCTGTATTCTTGGTTTTGGGGAGGCAAATGATGTCGGGACTTTGGCGATCCTGGATTTGGGATTTCTCCGGATATTAGATCATTTTAAATCTACTAAGATGTCATGCAGAAATTGTAAAATTAAAAATATAAAATTGTGATTTATGAAATAATGAAGCATTTAGGATCTAAAGGGTATCAAAATTTCCAGAAAAAGGGCTTCATATTTATTTGTTTACTTTGTTAAACATTTCTTTCAATGTAAGTTGTTTGAGTTACTTTGTTTTTTGTGGTAAAACTTTCTCTTTAATTTTATAGATATATAATTTCTTGTTTAGTTACTAAGTTTCATTGTTCAAGTCCTGTAAGAAGTAATTGCTGTGTTGAGAATTCCGACTAACTTGCCAGTCGAAATGTTTTCTTTTTCGATAACCTCTCTGTCACTTTCTTCAGCGGTATTTTCGTGATCTAGAACTATACTACAGATTTCACCGTCCATTAATTGATTGATGATTGAGGGCATTGTCATTGCAATGAAAAACTTCTGTTAACTCTTGCTGCCCGGTGCGGCCATGCGAGCTGGTTCTGCCTTGATGTAAATAGCAAATCAGTTATTCTTAAAATTCTAATAGAACACAATATAATCTTTTGGCCTGTGAGTATCATTAGCAAAATCTATTTTTACCATATGGAAAGAAATTTTTATTAAATCTATCCTCGTCAACATTTTAGCACTTTTAACTTAAATCTGTAATTGGATAATACTCTTTGTTATTCAATTACTAATATAAAAAAAATTGTTTAGACATCCCTGCAGAGTCATCACCCAAGTTATCATGTGTTGATAAACATGCAATGATGAAAGCAAGATATAATAAATAATGATTTGCCTTGGTTGGCGTCAAGGATATAAAATATTGGTTTGTGTAAAATCAACAATGTTTCTATGCAGAATGTTTTGGTTTGAGATGTATGCCAAGCCAATATGCAGTTGTGGAGTCAAATTATTGATCACTCAAATTTATGCTAAAATGATTATTTTTTCAATTATGAGGTATTTTATTTAGTGCCGAAGTGAGAATTGGGACTCTCGCATGTTTTATTATGAGGAGGGGGGAAAAGTCAAATGCACATGCATAAAGCATACCCCAAAAAAACTCTTACAAAAAATTGGTTGGTGGTGGTTTTGAGGTCTGGATTTTAGATTATTTTGGGTATTGGATGTCTGGATCTCGGACTTTGTACTGTATTTAAATCTTCAGAATTTTAATCCCTTCGTGATGCAGTTTAACATGTATTGGTCAGATTATGTGAGTTTTAAAATTTTGCATTAAAGAACATAAGTTTATGTCAGAAAAAAAGAAATTAATGATTTTTCTTTTCCCAGTTATTATTAATAATTAAAAAAAATACTGCAAAACTTTTCCAACAAATTTAATTTAATGAATCCTTTTTATTGAAACATGTAAACTTTAATCACTGGTTTTAATTCCATTAATTAGGCTTTTTCCTTAGTTAATGGGAGTTGTGGCACTCAAAAACATGAATTTTTGATTTGCATTATTGATCTGTTTTTAGTTAATCTAGTTTATTTAAGCAATAAAATTTAGCAAATTATTTTGGAATAGTTTTGATCATTTAAGAAAAATCTCTTTCATTTAAGAAAAATCTTTAGGTTCTTAAAATATATCAGCTATTTCTCTAAATGCCTGTGTCTGAATTTGTCCTAATTTTAAACCTTGTTCTGTTGTTTTTATTTTTTTCCATATTTAAAAAAAAAATAAATGGTAATTTGTTAAAAAGTATATAGAGAGAGGATATGAAGTGATCTCAATCAGTCAAAACCTATTTCTGTTTTCAGAGCTAAATATGAGATTTAAATGTACTGTAATGTGAAATTTTTGAAAATCATTTAGAATGATTATTAAAAAAAAAAGTAAAATTTTACTGCATTCAGTTTTTAGTGATATTAATTTAATTTGTTTCAGTTAGGGAGCTCAAATGAAGATGTCAGTTCTGCTTTGGGATACACAAATAAATTTTCTAAGCTTAATAGCAAACCTAAAAGGCATGGAGTGTGTCTTACCCTTAGTGATATGGATCGGATCAAATGTTTTGTTCAGGATTTTTGTATTCAAGGCCTTATACCATTTATTGAAAAGCAAATTCGAATACTCAATGATCAGGTAAAGCCTTACTAAAAAATTTTTATTTTGCAAACTCTAAATTTGTAGTTAAATTTACTATATTAGTTTTTTTTTTTTTTTGCGTGTGTGTGTGTTTGAAATACAATGTAACTTTTTTTTGTATTTTTAATGTTTTATGGTTTTGATTACAGATAATGATTTATATTTTAAAAAAGCTTTTGATTTTTAAACTGGTATTAGAATTTAAAAATTGCATTTAATCTTTTTATGCATTTTTAAATAAAATTTGGTTACTGCTTGGAAAACTTAACTAAAAAGAAATACTGCACACAAAAATTAAGATTTTATTTATCTTTTCATATTGTAGAAAGTCGGGATATTCAGGTCGTTCTTTCACAAATGAGCGTGTAGAATCCATGCTATGTTTATTCTGGCATTTTGAAGTCCCCACCCCACCCCACCATATAGTCACTTTTCTTTGATAAAAGTTGATATTGCAAGTTTCACTTTTCGTTTCATAGAGGTACTTAAACGGCATAAATACACTTGCGATAGGCACAAGTTCTAATTGTCATAAGAAAAAAGAAAAAAAAAAGTGTCTTTTATGTATTCAGTTCATATATTGGTCAGGCACTGTTTCAACCTCCTTGTTGATATTGAATTGTGCAGGGAATGTGACATAGCATATTCTTCAGAAGTATTAAAGTTCGATTGTTTACTTTCAGTAGCAGTTTGTGATCAAAATTAGTAGCAGTAATGTATTTGATGGTTTTAATCTTTAAACAGACATTTTTTTTTTTTTTAAGTTCCTTTGTTAATAATGGCACAGTGCTCCCAAGGAGACACCTATAAGATTACTTTGCCTTGAACGACTCTTTGCCTGAAAAAAGACATAATCATTTCCCCCCCCCCTCAGTTATGCCCATTCTTAGCATAATGGGTGTAGTGATGAATAGTCCTTTTCTACAGACTCTCAGCCTTAATTTTTTAGGCTCTCTTTATTTATTCATTTTAATGCCTTGTGCTACATGTTTAATGGAAATGCTTTCTTAAACTCTTAATTTAAATTTTTGTATTTAATGTAGTGGTTGTTGCTGCAAATTTGATTCCTCTTAATGTGAACACTAACAATCTTTCCTTTATTATTTACTGAAAACATCTCTGACCTACTTTTTACATGTATTATATATGCATATATGTGTTTTTGGCTTGCTTATGTTGCATCTAGTATTTAAAAAAACAAAACAATAAAATCAATGCATCTCAGTGAAACTGATCATCTCTGTTTGCAAATGGATAGAGTTCCCCCCCCCCCATCTGGCAGTGCGAGGATCTATTTAAAGTACGTAGATTATAGGAACTAGTTTCTTGGATTCCCAGTTGTCAGTGCTCCGGCACACCAGCAGTAGTTGCAGATCTGGGTCTTTCAGAGTTGTGATTGTAGGTGTGGTTTTCTTCGCTGTCCATAATCACGCATAAATGAGCAGTTTTCATCACTCCTGCTGTAGCTGTGGATCTGATTACGATAGAGTCTTCATTATTCACTATGTCAAATCTGGCTCCTGTGAAGTCTTGATTATTTTGCTCTTTTTGCTTTCTCAGAGCTGTTCCTTTGAGTTTCATTTCGAATCTTTGAATACTGTGCCATAGTATATATATGTATATTAGGTATTACCTTTTTTATACGATATTACTGTAATATTTATGTAAAATAATAAATTATATTTTTATTTATTTACTTATTATACTAATGTCTTGTAATAAAGAGCAGTGAATTTCTTTTTAATCTTCTTTAGAATTAGTATATATTTTATAAGGTATTCCTTCCGCCTTCTTTGCATGCCTTCGTGGTGTAGTGGTCTGCATGTTCGACGTGTAACTGAGAGGTCCGTGGTTCGATTCCCAGCGAAAGTGTTGCGTATTTTTCACCTCTTCTGCTTCGTAATAACCTAATGTCTCTACACTGGCGCCCAAACTAAAAAGGTGGTGGATGATGATTCTCCACCACCACGATTTGGCGATAGGGTCCCCAAAACCCCAGTCGCCCTTTAAAAGGGGGAGTATATAAGGTATTCCTCCCGCCTTCTTCGCATGCCTTCGTGGTGTAGTGGTCTGCATGCTCAACGCGTAACCGAGAGGTCCGTGGTTCGATTCCCGGCGAAGGCGTTGCATATTTTTCACCTCTCCTGCTTCGTAATAACCTAATGTCTCTATAACTTATGAACACAAATTTTTCCATCTAATGTATGCTTTCAAGATTGCAGAACAAAATGTGGATTCCACCAAATAGAAGAGCCTTGAGCAATATTTGGTATCATTTTGTCAAATTAGGTAAAAGAAAAGGAAAATACTGGTATTGTCAGCAGACAATGTTCTGTTCTTTGGGATCTGCCTCCAATCTAAAAATTTATTTTTACTATTTTTGTTTTGTGGTAGCAACAAAATTATAGAATTAAAATAATGTAATCTTAAACAAACATGAGTTTAGTTTTCATTATTTTGTTAACTTTTAGCATTTTTTTATTCCAGAATTTTACTGTTCTATGTAGAAAGTTTTTTTTAGGGAATCTCAAAAGTATGGTTGAAAGAAATCAGCGCAGGAAGTGAGCAGCTTAGTTGAGTTGATTCCAGCAATCCCATTCCTTGTTCAGTTCTTTCTGCTTTTCCCCACTCTTTGCACACTGCTCTTGATCCATGTCTGTTTCAAACTCATTCCTCAAGGTCATTGTTAGGAAGCAGTGAATCGTTAAAAGGAACTGATTCACTACAGTGAGCGAATGGTTCCAATCTGATCCCTTAAATGAGTGGTTTTCCCCATCTCTAGATCAAGCTGGTATTTCATTAAAAAATATTGAATTTAGGATATTTGTAACTAGTGGTCTAAAACAGGGATTCTTGACCTCTTAGTTGCAGGATTCTTTTTAAAAAGAACGGTTTTTTTCACGAACTCATTACATTACATTTTTCGCTATAATACATAGCATACAACATAATCATAATACAAGTTATTGCACATAAACAACTTCAAGATAATAATTAGACTAAGAATGTAAACAAAAGTTTAAAAAGAACATGGTTTATTAGATTCATGTTTTATTTATTTTTTATGTTTATCTATTTATTAGTTTTTATTTATAATTTAAAAAAATATAAACCAATTTTCAGAAACAAAATCACTGTTTCTAGTTGCACAGAAGTTCAATTTTAATTAATTTGATATGGCAGTGTTTGACATTTCGAAGTAATTTTTTAAATATTTTGCATAAAATTGCTCAACATAATATTTAAATTGCCTCAATCAAAAATATTCAACCTGTTTCTTGTTTTCCATAGCAAATTATAGGTTCTCGTCTAAATTTACTATTTTTTATTTTGCTCTTACTTGGTAAAAAAGAGACGATAATGATGTTTTGTAGTAACTTTTATTTGGAGATATTTCTTTGGGATGGCTTTGAAATTCAACAACTTAGCATATGCATGAATTTTGAATAAGACATGTGCTTGAACATCCTCCTTCAATGCAATCAACTCTTCTGGCATCATAATATCAAGATCAGATAAATCGCAATTCATGAGTTCTATGAGCCATGCTGACACATTCAAACTTTCAGTGTCTTGCAAATGGCTTGTATACAACAGTATATATTCTGAGGAAATTTTGTATTTCTTCATATATATATGAATAACTCTGAAGTAAAAAGCAGTTCAGAACCTAATCCGGTTATGCAGAGTGCTGTAACAAATAGTGGTAATAATACAAAACACATTTTAAAAATATATATATGTGCATTTTTTGTGTTCCTGAGTTTTACCTTTTTATATTGCACTTTTTGCATAAAATAATTTATATTACAAAATTATTGTTGATTTAAAAAATATATTAAATAACTTTTGTGTGTTTTCTATATATATTTATTTCTTACTGCATGATATTATAGCTTTACAATCAATAAACAATTAATTATCAATTTTACAAAATTAATAATTTTTTTATGACATCTTCATTTTGCTGATCATTTGCCCATGCATATTTGGCTGTTGAATCCTTGATCATCATTGACCCCTTTAAAATTTCATCAACCCCTTGGGAGTTTGTATCCATCCCATTAGGGGAACCTCTGTTGTAAAAGTTTATATAAATGAGTACATGAGACTTTCCATGGTTAAAAGCATAGGTGGATTTATAGAATTTCATGTCGCAAGCATTCAAAGAAAATGTAAAATAATAGTGAGCATGATATGTGTCTTAAGGTTAGGGGCACCAAAAAAGTGCAGGTGAGGTGGGACCCCTAATTCATAAATTTGAATCGGCGTAAAATATTTAAGTGTGCCTCAGAAATATTTGTAATTTTACACTGTTTTTCATTTTGATGCTATAATAGGCTATTTTTTAGTCTGATAGAATTCTTATATATATATATATAAATTCAAATACAAAAAATTTTTGCTGGTTAGAACGTTGAGGTCTTAGTGGATTTGTCGGAACGAAACTTGTTTTTGATTTTCCAGTTAATTGACTTTGTTTAAAGCTTCAGAACAGTTTTCCCTTGACAGGTTATGTTTGGAACTTTGAATGAAAGAGATTAACTATGGTTCTGACTAGTATTTTTTATATATTTTTTCCCTTTTCTATTCCAAATGTTTTTTAAAATAATTTTTGCAAAGTTCATCAAAATAAGAAATGAGTAGGCGATCATGGTTCTTACAGATCCTTGAGAAATTCTCTTTTCATTTTAATTTCCCAAATTCGATTATAAAATTTAGCAGCACAAGGTGCTGATTTTCTACTTGTTTATCTTTCATCTTCATGCAGGAGTTTCGAAAACTTTCTAAATATATAAGGAATATTATGCATGTTTTTGAGAATTATGACTTTTTTTAAAATGTGTCGGTTTTGTTTCACTCAGTGAATAAGGGCGATACATTAATGAATAGGATAGTTTTGATATTTAAAAAAAAATTATTGTGTATTTTATTTAATGTAACGGTTAAAAGGATTTAATTAGGCCTGTTTGTTGTATACAGTTTGTAAATTTTATTTGCAACACAGTGCTTTAATAAGTATATGGCAAGTATAGTCTTGTCAGATGTTTAGCATTATCACAAAATAATTGTTTTTTATTTCCTTTAACATTAAGCTCACTCTGATGTAGTTCATACAATTATGCTTTCTACATATTTATTAATAAAGTTATTAACTGCATCTGGTTTTATTTGTATTATTTATTTTTTTAAATACTTAATGTGTAATATTTTAAATAATTTCTTTTTCTGTTTTAAACTAACAGTTTTTTTTTTATTAATGTATTTTCAAATAGGTAGCTAATCGTAAAGGTATACATCGAACCTTATTTGGAGTAACGAAAAAATTTTTTGGTAATAAACCAGGTGTGCAAAATCCTGCTTCCTCATTAAATTCTGTTGTGTAAGTGCATTTTATTTTACTTATATTTCATTTCATTTGAATTAATCTGTTTTGTATTTGTTATTTTCTGAGTTATATATCTTCGGTTAAATCTGGGCAAAATAAAAATTGCTATTGAACATATTTAAGTCATAAATATATTTTATTTTCTGATATGAACTTTTTCAATTTGATTTGAATAAAGTCATCTATTGTAAAACTTGTATCTCTTAAAGGTTATTGCTCAATTTATGCATTTATGCATAGTTTATCAATTTTAAATATTTATTCATTTATGCCTTTAAAATTTAAAAGAATTGAGAAACGAGTCCCCTTCCTATTGCATAGAAGTAAAATTAAAGATTTTCAGAATTTCTGCTGAAGTAACCTGTACATGTTAGCATGTCATACATGCATGTCTTTTTTTTTTTTTTTCTTTTTGCCCTTTTTTAAAGGTTTTCTATATGAAGTGCTTTCCATTGTAAATTGTAATATTGAAACTGGCATCTATAGTTAATTTAAAAACTCATTTAAGGGGGGGGCAATTAATGAAATTTTAATTAGTTTATGTAAAATTGATTTTTTTCCTCTTTTATTCACAGTACTTAAAATTCCTTAATATGTGCTTAATGTGTAATTTTGATGCTGAATCTGATTTTCTTTTTTGCCCTTAATGTTCTTTTTAACATTTCAGACTTGTGAGCTAAATTTGAATTGCATTTCATGCATTGAAGTTAAATTTATATTGTTCTGTTTTCTAGCAACAGAAGATAATTAATCATGAAATATTTAAAAGTAAACATTGAAGAATTTACTATAAATATATATATTTTGAAGTTGTCAAAATTATTTAAAGATTGAACATTTGCCTGTGTAATAAATCTTAACATTTAACCTGTCATCTTGGTATGGTGTCGATTAATTCCTTTTTATTCAAGTGCATAATGAGAATTATTTTAGCAATAATTTCTATAAAATTAAGTTTTTTTCCCTTTTAATTTCATGAAATTATCGCTTAAATTTTGGCTTTTCCTCTATATTAAGTTATAATCTGAATAATCTGTTTGTTTAAATAAGAGTAAAAACTCAAAATTTAAATTATTTCAGTTATGGCCCAGATGCTCCTGAGCTGCAAGTGCGTAAGCTTGGGGATTTAGCATTTATGTTTCAGCTTTATGAAGTTGCATATCAGGCTTATCATAATGCAAAGAGAGACTTTAGTGCTGACCAGGCTTGGCTTCATTTTGCTGGAGCTTCTGTAAGAATTGCAGCTCATATTTTAATTATTAAAATATTTATTTGTCTGAAATGTAATTAAAATAGTTAAAATTTTATTAAAATAATTGTGCATAATTTACTTAAAAGTGTATTTTGGAAAGCAAAATGCCTTTGTTTCAGACAGAGTAAAGTGAGGGAAATTAGTCTGGAACAAACGCATTTTGTTTTCCAAAATAAGTATTACAAACAAACTGAGGGATTAGCCATGGGAAGGCCCCTCAGTCCCATCCTGGATGATATCTACATGCATTATTATGAATCAAAATTATTTGAAATTTTAAATTTCCCGGTATGGTTCTGCTATGTAGATGATACTTTTAGCCTGTTTGACGGTAATAAAGATGATTTAAACTTTCAACAATGAATTCCATTGATCCTGCTATTCAGTTCACTTTTGAACTTGAAACTTGCAATTCTCTGCCGTTTCTCGACATTCTGGTCACATGTAACACATCCAACTTCAGTACTACCGTTTACCGTAAACCTTCATCGGTTTGCCTTCCACCACACTTCTAATCATGTCATCCGGAGGGGGGGGGACTAAACAAAAGTTAGCTTCATTTTATTCCTATCGTGCTCTTCAAGTTTGCTCCTCCAAACTATCCCTTGATGAAGAACTAAATTATTTAAAAGCAATAGCTGTTGACAGGGGCTTTTCACCTAACATTATTAATCAATCAGTTAAAAAATTCTCATCTCAACACACCAAAAGACAGCCTCTTGTTTTAGGAGATCCGAATATGAATTCCTGGGGTATTTACAGGATTCCTTGCCAGTGTGGTTTAATTTACATTGGTCAAACTAAGAGAGCCTTAAAATTTCATGTTAAGGAACATGATACAGAAAAAAGGAAATTTTAAAGTTTTCTGTTGCCCCACATTGTGGTCCGAAAATCACACTTTCAATTTTTCTGAAGCCAAAATTATTCAGAAAACATCTTTCATTTGTGAATTGGATTTTCTAGAGGCATTTCACATTCAAAAAAATCTTTTTGTTCTAGTTAACGATCCTAATTTGAATCCATGTTTGCCTTCAGCCTTTAAGGAAGTTATGTTTTAGTTCTTGTTTCATTAATAGATGGCACCAGTAGCTTAACTCCTGATCAGCCATTCTTATCTTATCCTATCTATTCACTATATCTTATCCTGTAAAAATTAGCAAATATAATGCTGATTTTTGTTGTTTGACTTTTAGATTAATACTTGTTCAGCGTGTTATTCTGTCTTAATTTAAAAGTTGTTTAAGTACAGCTAAGCATAATGTTTTTTAACCATAGCAGCCATATGTTTTTACATTTGAGATTGAGTAAAATATTAAATTCTTTCTGCACTTTCAGTGTCATTTTACCAATTGGGCCCAAAAGGAAACTTTTAGTTTTGTGCACCGAAAAATCTGCCTTCTTGCCTGCTGGCCGAATTGCATGTTTTTGCATAGAGACTGTAATTTTAATTGTAAAAGTGTTTTTGGTGTTTTTCTGCAAGTTTAAATTTTTAATGAAGGTATTTTGAATTTTTAGGTATTTTTGCTTTGCTGCAAAGTGAGAACTGAATTAATTGAATGAGAAATATATCTCTAATGAAATTCAAGAAATTAAGTTTAAATGAAATGCAAGAAAAAATGTGTATAATTTAATATTCCGCACAAGGAAGTCATGTGGTGCACACATCAGATTTTTTCATTTAAGTTTTTCCATTTCCCTAACAAAAAGTTTGAAGCTCTTTTCTTGGGGGAAGAAATAGCAAAAAATTATAATGTTAAGCTAAAGATCTGTACTCAAATATTTATTCCAGTTAAAAACTTGTCAGAATTTTCAAAGTTTTCGAGTTCCCCCCCCCCAAAAAAAAAACAAATGAATTGACTCCGAGATTCATAGAATGGGGTGACATCAAGTGCTATTGGTAATGTAGTCAATCTTTTCTTTAAAAAATATTTTTTACTATAACATGCTGTCAGGTACAGTCTGTCTGTTATTACAAAGAATTGTGAAGGGGATATTTTATCGAAGATAAGAGTGAAATTTCATTGATCTACAATTTTCACTGTTGAATTTAGCAGGCTTTGTGATAAAATATATTAATGAAGCAAACTGGTGGTTATGTGTTAACAGGAAAAAAAAAATAAAGTAAAGCATGTTTAAAGTGATCTTTCTGGTCTAAAGACTGTAAAAAGATTCCTAGTGAACTATGCAGGAAATGGGTGCGTAATATTTTTGTTGGAGGGAGATAAAGAAATAAATTTGGAATCGTTAAAAGAAATGTAGAATTTAATAATAGATTTCTTTTTGAAATTTATGGGAATTAAAAAGAGCATATTTTATATAGGAAAAGTGTTCTTACATAGAAACTGTAATTTCTGATTTTTATTAAAATAATATTAAGGACTCTACTTATCTTTATATATAAACTTTTCGATGAAAATATTATTTAAAAAATTATTTCTTATTTATTTGTTTTTAGGAAATGGCGGCATTGTCTGTATTTATGCAAAATAGCTCTGTTCATGAATATCCAGCTCGCTATATAGAAAGTGCAATTACAACATACCTCCACACTTGCAAGTAAAGCTTTATTGATTTTTCAGATATTTATGTTATTTCTATTAAATTCATTGTATAAATTGTTTTTATTACATTTTTGACATTTTTATTTGAAATAGAAAGAGCTTTATTGCTGCTCTTTTTTATTTGTGAATTAAATTTTCTAAAAGAATGTTTAAAATTGTGAGGGGAGAAATAGAAAAATTAACATAATATTTAATGTGATAGATAAAATTAAAGTCAGTCGCCGATTCTAGAAATTATTAATTAAACATGTTCTACTCATTTTTGTTCTATATATAATACTCTCTCTATATATATTGTTGCATAATTGTTTATTTTGAAATAAGAATTTTATTATTACTATTTTTATTGTTATTATGTATTTTTCAAAAGTGTGTTTTTGTTTTTATTATTGTGTGAAGTTTTTAACTATATTTCTTTTCTTGTGTGGCAACAACACTTCTGTAATTCTTCGATTTATTCTTTTGGATGTGTGCCAAGTCAGATGGTGTAATGCTTTGAAGTGAGAGCATTGGTTGATTGTGCAGATGAAACATGTTGTTTCAGAACGTTCTTTCTTTAAAAATATGTAAAATAAATGTTTTGTTTTCTGAACTCGGATTATGCAAATGTTATTTAGTCTGAACATAAAATACTGGCATCCGTTTGACAGGACGTTTGTGTGATTTCGAGTAGTTTTGATTTAGGCGTTTTGTTAAAACGGAATTGTTAAAAGCGAAAGGTAAACTTGAACATACTTCATTTACGTTAACTGCGAAGATTGTGGAAGAAGAATTGCCTACTTGTACAGATCCTGAGAGATTGCAGGTGTTTTGGGGCAACTGATTGACAAATTTGAACGCTTGGACAAGTACTCAAAGCAGTGTCTTAGAACAAACCAAGGAAGCTGACTTTGAGAATGAATTTAATACGACTGAAGGATACAGAGATTCCTTTATAGCTTTAAAGGTTAAACTTCAAAATAAAACTGGACAGTTGAGTTTGATGAATGGTGCTACAAATATTGCTTCAATTTCTATTTCGTATGCTAAAGAAAATAAAAACAGGAAGTTCAAACTTCCTAAACTTGAACTGAAAGAATTCTCTGGAGATGCAAGAGAATTTTTAGGCTTTTGGAGCCAATTCTCCAAAATTCATGAAGATGCAGATATTGTTCCAGAAGATAAATTTTTGTACTTAGTGCAGAGTGCAGTACTTGGCTCCAAGGTAGCTCAACTTTTGAACAGTTTCCCTGTTACCGCCGTGAATTATCCAAAAGCTATCAAGCAGCTGAAGGAAAGATTTGGTAGAGAAGACCTTCTAGTGTGGATTTACGTACGAGATTTACTTGGGCTTGTTACGAAGAATGCTACAACAGGCAGAACGCCGTCAGACTTAGGAGTACTTTACGATAGTATAGAAAGTAAATTACGAGTGCTGGAAAGTTTAGGATGCACCAAGGAAAAGTTTGCTGATTTCTTGGGACCTTTACTAGAGTCGTGCCTTCCTGAGAATATTCTACGTGGCTGGAAGAGGAGTTGAACTTCCGAACAAGGACAGGAAAAAAAGTTCTGAAAGAACTCTTGAAAAACTTATGTGTTTTTTAAGGCATGAAGTAGAATCAAAACAAATGATTCAATTAGCTCAATCAGGATTTACTCATTCTATTAAATGTGTTAATAAAAATGTTATCTCAGGTAATTCAGATTTAGCAACAGCTGCCC
The DNA here is from genome assembly GCA_000611955.2 of Stegodyphus mimosarum. Lineage (NCBI taxonomy): Eukaryota > Metazoa > Arthropoda > Arachnida > Araneae > Eresidae > Stegodyphus > Stegodyphus mimosarum. The sequence goes on along the minus strand of KK118119.1, from coordinate 171,195 downwards.
GGCTGGTAAGTACAAATGAAACCAGTAAAGATAAGCAAAAAGTTTGTATATTCTGTGGTAAGCCTCGTATGAGTGCTAAGTGTTTTTAAAGCTTAACTATGAGCTTAAATGAAAAGAGGCAAATTGTACAAAAGAAAGGTGTTTGTTTTTCCTCTTTAAGAATTGGTCATTTAAAAAACCAATATAAAGCCAATATAAAATGTTCCATTTGCAGTTGTGATCATATAAAATTTATGTGTCCTCAGAATGTTAGTTCTGTAAAACAAAATGACTCTAAGTTGGATGTTTCCCTTCTTAATAATAGAAAGAGCGAGAAAGTTTATTTGCAAATTTTATGTGTTCTAATTAAAGATCAAGAGAGAAAAATTAGGATTCTCTTGAATTCGGGATCCTAATGATCCTACTTTGGGGAGAAAATTATGAAGGGAATGAAAGCTGATCCTATTCGACAAGAGAAAGTAATTTATGGTTTATTTGGGGAAAGGCAAACTGCGCCTGTAACCCATTCCATTTTTGTTATTCACATAAGCAGTTTAGATAACTTTTAGGTGTTGTTTTGAAGCTTTTTCAGAAAAAAAAAAAAAGATATGTGGATTTGTCCCAACAATTAAGAATGTTCAGATTGTAGAGGAACTGAGGAGCAGGAAAATTGAGGTCAGTGACACATTTTGCGATAAAGGTAAAATTGATTTATTGATAGGCGCAGATGTCATTGGTAAATTGTTAACTGATGAATACCTAGAATTACAGTCTGGTTTAACTGCAGTCAAAACAAAACTGGGTTGGACGGTTATGGGTAACGAAAATGATGCTGTTAGGGATTATGCCCTAATAAGTCTTTCCCTACATGTAAATAATGCTTCTTTGAAATCTTTATGGAAGCTTGAAGTTTTGGGTATTTCTGATTCGACGGAAAATATTAAAAGAAAAAATGCTCATTGCAACTATGAGATTGATTTTGAGAATAAATTATATATTCTCCCCAACGGTAGATATGAATTCGATTTACCCTGGAAATGCGAATCTACAAATTTATCAGATGCTAAAAGCATTGCTTTGTCACACTATCAAGACATGATTAAGAGGGCAAAAGAAAATAATTCTGTGAAATAATATCAAGGAGTATTTAGAGAGTGGAAAAATTTAAATATTATAGAAAGTATTCCGGAAAAGGAACTAAACAATAAATGCCACTTTTTACCACACAGACCAGTTATTAAAATAAACAGTGAAACCATTAAGGTAAGACCCGTTTTTGATGCTTCTTCTTGTGAAAAGGCAAAACTATCTTTGAATCAGTGAACGGACCTAATTTAATAGAATTAGTCCCTGATATTTCAGATAGAATGAGATTTTTTCCTATTGGTCTGAGTGCAGACATAGAGAAAGCATTCTTGCAGTTAGGAATTTCTCTGAAGGATAGAGATTACTTGCGATTTTTCTATAAAATTGATGAGGGAGAAATAGTGTATGGACCCTGCAGAGTAGTTTTGGGGGTCTCCTGCAGCCCATATCTACTAGGTGCTTCTATTAAACATCTCTTGGATAATTGTTCATCTGATTTTGTAGATGTGGTGGACAAGTTGAAAAATTCATTCTATGTAGATAATTCTACACTGACTACCAATAAGTATTTGGACACCTATGCAAATGACGATATCTGCGGTTCTAAGGTACGTCACGAACTCCGCCAGTATATATCGTGTAGGAAACAGCATTGGCTTTAGTCGCATGCAAGATGCCTTGCAGTTCGGAGCTCCCTGATTTCGAGGAAGGTATAATTATCGGGTATCACAAATGTGGCCGATCCTTAAGGGACGTATCTAGCGATCTGAAGTACCCAAAATCGACAGTGGCCTATGTGATTAAGAAGTGGAAGGTGAGCGGTGATTGTCGGAATGTCCCCCGAGACGGCAGACTAATGAAACTGGCAGATAGAGACCGACGAGAGCTGTCCAGAGAAGTTCGGAAGAACCGCACCCAACTGATCTCATCCGCGAGGAATTTCAACAGGCATCCGGGAGTATTGTTTCAATGAATACCATCCGTAAGGAAGCGCATCTGCTTGGTTTTCATGGTCATGCTGCTGTCCATAAGCCTTTGATCACAAAGTCCAACCACGCTGCTCGGTTAACGTGGTGCAGAGCACATCGAAATTGGACCGTAGATCAGTGGAAACGAGTTCTTTGCAGTGACGAATCAAGGTTCACCCTTTACCGTTCGGATGGCAGGGTCTGGGTGTGGCGTCTACCTGGAGAACATCTCCTGCCAGAATGCATTGTGCCAACAGTCAAGTTCGGCGGAGGTGGAATTATGGTCTGGGGGTGTTTTTCCTGGTATGGGCTGGGACCCTTGGTCTCCATTCATGGTAAGCTCAACTCCGATGCCTACTGCACTATTTTGGATGACAATGTGCTTCCTACGTTGTGGTAGTTTTACGGGTTGGACCCCTATTACTTTCAGGACGACAATCCCAGTTGTCATGTTTCGACGTTAACCAAGGCTTGGTATGGTGCCAATGGAGTTTATCGAATGGACTGGCCTGCCCAGAGTCCAGACCTGAACCCTATCGAGAACCTCTGGAACGAGTTGCATCGTCGAATTCAGGGGTGCACTACCCGTGCAAAATCAGTGAAGGAACTTTTATGTCTTCTCCAAGCCGAGGGGAAGAAAATACCACTAGCTGTCATGCAAAGACTTGTGGAAAGTATGCCCCGGAGGGTCCACGCTGTAATTACCTCTCGTGGAGGCTCTACCAACTATTGATTTTGAATAAAGTTAGTTTTTCTTTTCTATCACAGGTGTCTAAATACTTATTGGTAGTCAGTGTATTGCGGGTGCTTACAATATTGAGGAACAAGAGGATTTAATTCAAAAGGCCAAAATTCTTATGTCGAGAGGCAGATTTAATTTACGGGGATGGGAGAGCAATGTTGCTTCCAAATATACAACAAAGCATTCTGGGGACACACCTCTTCTAGGAATATTGTGGAATTTAGACAGTGATACGTTAAGGTGTAATGTAAATCTATGATAACTTGTGATACTAAGGTAACTAAGAGATTGATTCTGTCTATTGTACACTCAATTTTTGATCCAATTGGAATACTTACACCAATTATTTTGCTTCCAAAACCTTTGTTACAAGAAACATGGAAATCGAAATTTTCTTGGGACGAGGTATTGCCTCATTTTGTAAGTAAATTTTTTGTGTTGTTGTCTGAGATACTTTTGTTGAAAAATGTGGCAATACCCCGATTCATTGGAACCTTTGCAACAGTTGAATTGCATGTATTTGTCTATGCATGCAAATATGCTTATGCAGGATGTATTTTTGCAAGAAGTGTTGATTCGTGTAGTGTAAAAACTACTCTCTTAAGAGCAAAATCCAGAGTGGTTCCTATTAAGAATTTGACAATTCCTAGATTACAATTAATGTCCTGTTGCAGTGGATCCCGATTGTTATATTCTGTTTGTGAAGCTCTAAATGATTTTGATATAAAGGTACCTTTATGGTGTGATTCCACAGTCACATTATGATAGATCAGAAATCCTGGTAATTTGTCGAACTTTGTAATCAGTTGTGTTAAAGAAATTACTACATTGACAAAACCAGAATCATGGAGGCATGTGCCTGGTAACTTGAACCCTGCAGATGTGTTATTTCGGGTTTGCTCTGCTAAACAAGTGCTTAACTCAGAGTGGTATAAGGGAGCTCTCTGGCTAAGAGAAAGCCTGGAATTTTGGCCTACCAATATTGCCTGTCAGTGGAACAAAGCTAAGTTGAAAAAAAGAAAACTCAGTAATGTTAACTTTTCAGAGGATGCAACTCCTTGGTATGCAGAAAGAGTTTCTGATTATGAGAAAATGATTTGTGTAACCGGTTGCGTGTTACGTTTTATTTCTAACTGTAGAAAGAATTCAAATTTGTGTAAAGAATCTAAACTAACTGTTACGAAAATCATAAATTCTGAAAAAGTTTTGATTTGTTTGGTTCAAAGCTCAAATTTCCGTGACATTAGAGCCCTCAACCCACTTGATGTATTCATTGAAAATGAAAACATTATAAGAGTTAAAACGAGAATATTGGAACGCAAAGACAATTCTGAATTTTTAAGATCAATTTTGTTACCGAGTAAATGTATCTTTACTACATTCAGTTCATAAGAAACATTGTCATGCTGGAACTCAACCTATTTTAAAAGAAAGATTCTGGATATTGAAACAATGTAAAACTATGCGTAATGTGTTAAAAAGGTGTGATATGTCAATGATATAAAGCAAAACCAATGTCTTGCGAAATGACTCCTCTTCCTGAAGATCGGGTGGGAGATTATAGGGCTTTTGAAATTTTGGGAGTAGATTTAGTTGGTCCATTGTTTTTGAAAAATGGTTAAAAGGTTTGGATGGCACTGCTCACATGCGCTGTGTACAGGGCTATCCATCTAGAATTGGTGATGTTGTTGTCAACAGAATCTTTTCTTTTGGCTTTAAGACAATTCATAGCCAGACATGGCAGACCACGAACCATTTATTCTGACAATGGGACTAACTTCCGAGGGACATATAACAAAATGTCTAAACTTAACTGGGACATAATAGAGTAAAGAAAAAAAAAAAAAAAAAAAAAAGCGAATAGTATGGAAATTTAATCCACCAACAGCCTCCTGGTGGGAAGGTTGGTGAAAACGGCTAGTTCGCATGGTTAAAGAACTTTTGAGACACTGTTTGGCAAAATCGGTTTTTCGGAGAGCTCTGAAGGTGCCATCCCTTTAATTCCATCAATGGTTTTAATTGAAAATTGCACTTTGGATTTAGATAAAATTGACTCTTAGCATTTTCTGAGAAGAATTAAATACTGTTCAAAACTTCTTAATGATTTAAGGAACCATTTCCGAAAAGAATATTTGGAGCAATTAATAATGAAACAACCAACAAAATAAAGTAACTCGGTTGCCTAAAATTGGGAAAATAATCTTAATAGGGGATGATTTCAAGAAATGCTTGTATTGGCCTTTGGGCAAAATTATAGAGAAAATTCCTGGTCGGGATGGCAAAGTTCGACAGTTAAACTAAAAACTCGGACCGGGACTTTCATAAGGCCGGTTCAGCTTATTTACCCACTAGAGATACAAATAGATAAAAGTAATTTAGTTGAAGAGCCTAACATTAATTACGATAAGAAAAACGATCAGACCAACATAGAACATATAAAACAGAAATTTATGTCATCAGGATGGATGGCTTGTTAAGAAACCTAATGTACTAGAGCTTTTTAATAGGATAACCTATGTTTTTGAGTCGTTAGCCACTTAGTCAAAAAAGGGGAAGGATGTTGCATAATTGTTTATTTTGAAATAAGAATTTTATTATTACTATTTTTATTGTTATTATGTATTTTTCAAAAGTTTATTTTTGTTTTATTATTGAAGTTTTTAACTATATTTCTTTTCCTGTGTGGCAACAATGTTTCTGTAATTCTTTGATTTATTCTTTTGGATGTGTGCCAATTTAGATGACATAATGCTTTGAAGCGAGAGCATTGATTGATTGTGCAGATGAGATGTGTTGTTTCAGAATGTTCTTTCTTTAAAAATATGTAAAATAAATGTTTTGTTTGAGCTCGGATTATGCAAATGCTATTTAGTCTCATCATCTATATATGTACACACACACATAAGTAAATTTATTATTTCCAAAGACCAAGGAAAGAAACGCTAATCACTAAAATGCATGAAAAAACATAAATGAAATTAAAAGTAAAACCAGTATATTTACTCAAAAAAATGTAAGTTAAACTGAAAGGGGGGATACATACTTTTTACAAAGATTTTTGAAAATCTAAGTTGTAGGTCAAAATTGGAAAGAAATTATTTCTAAAAAGCTAAGCAATGTAAGGAATTAAAAATGTTTTGAGCTTGTACTTTGGGGAATGCGAAATGCATAGCTTTGAGTCACATTTATAAAATCCAAAAATGTTTCGTGTTGTGCGAGGGCTTCAAAAATTTTTCAATAAAGTAATAAAAGATTTGTAGACCATTCACGAAACCACCCCATATGTTTCTGAACTTTATTAAAAATGAAATAGGAAAAAAAATTAAGTAAAACAGAGTCATTATTTTGGCAATAAACCCCAAATTAAGCATAATTGGAAAGACTAAACGTTTCAAAAAAATACATGTAAAACACAAATAAAATTTAATTTTTTTTTAAAAGATTAAAGCTGTTCAGTAATTATAATTACTAATTATAAACAGTTTGCATCAAAGTTTATAAAATCAAAAGATACAAAAAGATGAAAAGGGAGACTTACCACATTTTGCTGAAGCCATTTTACAAGGGCAGTTTAACGGTTGCTGTTAGTGCCAGGAGGAATCAAAGGCTACCCCTTGCTGACAAAGGAAGTAACTAGGGTTGTATTTGATGAGAAACAAATAGGGCCGTTTGTGGTAAATGGCTGCAAAATGGACTTTTCTTTCTTCTTTACTTACTTTAATGATTCATTAAGAAAAACCGAATTAATTTGGAAGAAAATTAAATTTCTAACAGCAGTAAGAAATAATAGAAAAAGGAGAAGGGAAAAAAAAGTAGAAAAGTAAAAATCTTTACATTTTTACTGCAAAGCGACTCAAAGAGAAATTGGTCTGTTAATCAGAAATTTTTGCTCCAGAGAACGTAATTACACTTTTACATAAGTTACTGATCTGCCTCAAATTTCTTCATAGTCTAAATTATAGCATCATACATGACTTTCAGTTTTAAAGCTGGTATTTAATACCAGTTTCTCTAAATTGCAAGTTAATAAAATAAACTGGAATTTTATTGTCCTGAATAATTTAATCAAGAATGAGATTTCATTCTGTAGGTTGTAAATTTCTGTGCAATTTTTTTAATTTGGTGCATTTGGTTAATAACAGTAATAGCTAAAACTTTTTTAGATATGTGGGAGTGACAGTGGATAAATTTATTGGTAGTGAATTTAAAAATCCTCTTTTTATCAAAAATTGGAATCCATTGATAGTTAATAATGTTTAAGTAAAGGAAGTCAATTTGCACCTGGTTTAAATTCCTTAAATCCCTTAAAAAGGTCCTTAAATTCCTTAAAATTTACCGCACCTGCCTTAAGGCAGCTTTAGCTGGGATAAATTTTGCTAATAAAGTGGATATATCCAAACTGATGGAAATGTTTGTATTGGAAAAACTCTGGGGTCTTCCAGTTTTGTGTAAAATAAGGAAATTAAAAATGTAATAATAACAGTGGAAACCAGTATTTCAACAAGAATATTGCTATGTATAGTGATGTTATAATCTAAGTTATAAATGTGAAAATTAGTGCATGATAAAATTTTAAAATTATTATGATTATTCAGAATAAGTAATGGGTATATGAAATTTTTATATTTGTGAAAAATTTTGAAAAACCTTCCCTGAAGAATCATGATTGTCACATGGACTTTCAAAAATAAGTACTTTTTAAAAAGGGTCTGAAATATTAATAATTAATAGGACTTTCAAGAATTATTTTTGAAAAACTAGAAATTTTTTTTAGATTGGATGCAGTAGGATTCTAAAGACTGCATTTCGTCTCAAAGTTTATAGTGTTCAAAATTTATATTCTATATTATTTAAAAATTTAGTGCAAAATTTCATGATTTCTATTATCCGTATTACATTTCTCTTATTTTGCTGCTCTGATGTTTTTCTTAAAAAGCACATACATTTTCTGTTGCCATGCTTTCTGTGCTGTTCACAATTGCTGTTCTTTGAAAGTAACACAAACTTCTAATTTTAACTGGCAGTAGCTCCTCATTCTTCATTCTAATTTGGGTATTTCCCCTTTCTGTCCTAAAATTAGTAATTATTTCTAATACATCAATATAAACTGCCTCATTTCAAAATTAATCTGCATCATATGACCTTACATAATGTTGAAATGCAGATACCTTTTACCCAATCACTTAATAAGATTTTATTTGATAACCAAATTTTTTTATTCTCTTGCAAATTGCTGCTGTTTGTTGCCTTCAAAAATATATATCAAATTCTTTTAAGAACAACATGCTGTAGTGCACATTTTATTTGTGTTGAATGAATTAATGAAAAATGTGCAACAACCTTGAATAAAACAGAAATAATTGAATTCTCTGAGATCAGCAAATTTCTTTTTTCATTATGCCTCCAGCTTTTCCAAGTTATTTCATGTAAATTAGTTTAATATGTTATAAACAGCTACTATTTTTAGGACAGAAAAGAAAAATGGTGAAAATGCGCTTTAGCCCACTGCTTGGCGATGTTTTGAAAATCGCCAATTCGGCGCGTTTCTGCGAAACGTCTTTGCAATTAATTGCAACCTTCCCGACACGCTCCGCGAAAACCTATTGTTAACAAAACATAGAATTCTAAACCATAAATTAGTATGGAAACTGTTGCCACAAAAATATAATAAAATAATATGCAAAACGAACATTACGATCATTAAAATATTTGTCAGTTACCTTTAAATTAATTATTTACATTTTATGTTGTAATACTTACACATTTTATGCCGTTACATAACCTTCCCGACACGCTCCGCGAAAACGTAACCAAAATGGCATCCCAGAAAGAAGGAATTTTTTTTAAAAGGGCATTAAAATTACAAACGATACCATGTACACACCGTTCCATTTTAACTTTAAAAAAACATCTGAGAATTGCACAATGTAGGCAACGTATGCAAATAAACAAAATAAGCTAGAATAACGAAAATAAATTACAAGAAAATGCCATGTGCACAGCGTTCTTTTTAAATTTAAAAAAAACTTCAGCGAATTGCACAATGTAGGCAAAGTACGTAGGCAACGTACACAAATCAACAAAATAAGCTAAAATAACGAAAATAAATTACAAGAAAATGCCATGTGCACAGCATTCCGTTTTAACTTAAAAAAAACATCAGCGAATTGCACAATGTTGGCAATGTGCACAAATCAACAAAATAAAATAAATTGCAAACGATACCAGCGTTCTGTTCTTCAGCTGAGCCAAATTATTTCAATAAAAGGCAACAAAATATAAAAATTAAGCAACTTGCACTTCCAATAAAGTAATAAATGTACATGTACATTCACTCACCTCTCTCAGCATCACAGCTAAATCCATACCGACTCGGTATTTAGCGAAATATAAGGTACGAAAATAGCAAACACTCAACACAAAAACACCGCATTCAAAGAATACAACGACAACTGAAATAACTACTTAAATTAACACGTAAGAATTTCAAATAAACCGCTACGTCATCTCACATTACCAATAAAACCGTTCTTTATAAAATAGGAAATACGCATGCGCGAAAACTACATGTTTCCGTAGCTTCAAAATACCCAGTCAGCCATGTTCGCGGATATACGGAGTTACCCATGTTGGCACGTTTATTGCTCATTCAAAAACAATCGCCGCCAAGCAGTGGGCTAAAGCGCATTTGGGCCAGAAAAATAAATAAATTAAAATATAGAGTTAATATGCTATTACAAGTTAAAATTAGTGATTTTAATTTATATATATGTTATTTTCATATATGTGCATATCTTACACATATATGAAAGATAAAAAATTAAAAACCAAAATTTTAATTTTAATTTGCAATATTCCCTTGGATCTCCATTTTAATTTGACTATTTTCTGTACTATCCTAAAAATAATGGCTGTTTATAATAAATTGCTTAAAATTATGTCATTTCAAAATTAATCCAGGTAACATGCTTCTTGCATAACACAGGGACTTACATAAGACCTCAGTAATTAAGATTTAAAATTTGGGTGCCAAAATTTTGTGTTAACCAACAGAGATTAAATGTGGACCAAAATCAAATTACTGTGAACCTAGCTGTCATTTTAGCACATTGTATTCTCTCTCTTGCTTTGGTATTGCTAACTTTCTAATGTCTGCTGCTTCGTCATCTGTCTTATATATATTTCAGTACTTATGTAAATCTTCAGAAACCGGCACTCTTACTGCATCAGTTTATATGTATTTGATTCAGAAATGGTTTATCAAGAATAAAAAGTGTTCTATCTGCTACGATTGCTTTAAGTTCTTATCATAACAGCTGTCATTATTGACATATATGCCACCAACATCTGTTTTTAACATCTAATTTATTTCATATTTATATGTATGTATTGTGAACACATTTAAAAAGACCATGCATAATTTAAAACAATTTCAATCTTCTGTGGAGATGGTTGTCTTAAGTGAAGTTAACTATTGATCACGGCATTATCAATTTACATAATGGATTAGACTTACTCAAAGCTTTTGGAGTCTGTTAAAGAAAATTGCTTAAGTGGCATGGCAGTTTATTAGCAACTTTATATTAATGACATAAATTAACCATTTGGAATAACATAGCAAAACAAAAAAAACAAAAAAAAAACAAAAAACTTAAGAAATGACTTATTGTTTACTTATTTTTTGGACAGTTTTTCAAATACTGTATATCAATGATATTTTAAAATATGGAAAATAGATCTTTTGTGTAAAATCCTCTGAGAAAACTTTACAAAAATAAAGAACTGCTATAAATTTTGTTTTTGTAACTTAAAAAACACTTATTATTTATGTAATGTTATTGATTCTTTCCTTTGATTAGTCATTTCTTTTCTAAAATAATTTGATCTTCATAAACAAATCAACTATCTTATTTTCTAAATTGTGATTTAATTATTCAAACGTATTAAATACACCGTGTCCAAAATTATGTTTACATGCATAAATTCACAGATTTCTCAGAGACTATGACTTATAATTTAATGAATTTTCGTGGAATCGTACATAACATGATGATACATAAATGCAAAAGAAAAAATTGAAGATCACCTCATATGATATAAAATTGTAGCATGAAACAATAAAAATGGTAATGAAGTGTGACAAAGAGAGTTAAGAAAAAAAAGGAATGATTCAGAAAAAGAATTAAGTCTTATGAATTTAATATGGAATAAGATCTACCCTGACTTGTACACACATATCACAACGTGTTTTTAGGCTGGAAATAACGTTGTTAACCACAGTTTGGGGAATTAATCTCCACTCTTCCAGCAATGCCGTCTTCTGAGCATTTACATCTCTAGGAGGAGGATGTATACGTGCAATTGCGCTTCCAAGGTAGTCCCATAAGTTCTCTATCGGGTTAAGGTCAGGAAGTTTGGTGG
>KK118119.1:125096-159515 GCA_000611955.2 Stegodyphus mimosarum | reverse complement strand
GTTTGCCGTGATGCAACAGTTCCAGTGGCGGCTGCAAGCTCTGAACTTAACTGGCGAGCAGTAGCCTTTCTGTTACGACGGGCAGTTAATGACAGATACCGATCTTCAGAAGCAGTTGTCATTCGTTTCCGACCTTGTCCAGGCCTCCTTACAACACTTCCATCATTTTGAAACTGTTTAACTGTCTCTCTTGAAATATTCAGACATGTGGCTGTTTCCATGATTAACTGCCCTGCTTCTAAACGGCCGATAATTCGCCACTTTACAGATTCTTCCAAATGATACTTCGAAGCCATAACAAACCGCTTTGAGTCCCTACACACTGAAATCAAATGCTATGTTGCAGAAATTCACTCAAATATTCAGTTTGCGCAAAGCGCTTGATTCACCCTTGGATGACGTAACGCCTAGATTTGCATATCACAAACCGTTTGCTTACTTTTGATTGGATAATGCTAATTAGGCTTGGTTTTCACACATTTCCTGCAAATACGGATCACATTGATCCGATATTTCATTGAATATCATCATTTTTGGGTATGTAAAGATAATTTTGGACATGAGTGTAGAATATAGAGCTTGTTGGTTCTTAGCTGAGACAATGTAATAAGATGAAGATACAGTCTAACTACCTTAGTGATGCCTTATTATAACTGCAAATAATATTGCTGTATTAACACCAAATCCTATTTTTCAGCGAAACTTTCTTTCTTTTTTTTTAAAGAAAACGTTGAATTCTAGAAATTCAATATAAAAACTGTTGCCCAAAAGGATAATACAATAATATATAAGGTAAACATTTATAATTATTAAAATAACTGTGAGTTACTTTTAAATTAATTATCTACATTTTATTCTGTAACAAGATTATAATCAATGATGCAGAGTACTTTTCAGGACTATGCGTGTTTGGATCTTTGAATGTCATTCATTTAGCAGGTATCAAGTGACAGCAAAGATGTGTCTCATCAGCTTTATAAATACTCTTCAAATCATAATATTTTATTAATTCTAATAACTGTTGTGACCTATCTATTATATTAGTCTGCACAAACAGGAGATGGGAAAATTAATATAAATTAGTAGTATTATTAGTTCTTAAGCTTAGTCAATTTTGTGTCACATAAATAAGAATAACAAATATGTGTAACATCATAAATTAATATATCTATCAAAAGGGATGTCATTTTACATTCATTTAAATATTTTGTATAAAAATAGTACCTGCAAAAATAATGTAGTGGACTGTTAGTGATATAAGTACCGTAGTTTGAGAAACTGGGTATAAACAACTTAGCAATATAATGAATTATTTAAAGTCATCAATGAGCCTATAAGGTAAATTATGTTGTCTTGAGATAAGAATAAAATTTATCTTTCAGAAATGTATAAAATATATCTTGCACATAAATAGTAGTTTTCTTGTTGAGATAAATTTCTTACTTTGTATAGTACATGTAAATATTTTAAGCTGGCACCAGAGTGAAATATTTTAGTTAATTGTGAATAAATTGTATTTGATAGTCTTGATTGGGTTAATTAATGATTTTCTTAGAGAGTACTGCAATTATCTGTACCAGTATTTATTTATATTGTCAGAAATACTGGTCACTTTTAAACTAGTTTTAATGAGAGGTTTGTACTGTATACAGGGTGTTCCTAAACTCATGGTAAATACATTAAATGGGTTAAAACACAGCAGGACAAGCACACATCGCCACACAATCTATAATTGGAATTTAAGAAGTAAGGCATTAGAGGGTGAGATATCCTGTGTCAGGAAATAATGAGAAGTAAACAGAGAAGGAATGAAATGATGCTATTTGAAAAAAAAAGGGGGTTATTGATTGAAATGACAATAAATATCCAGTCATAGCAACTGCTAAAATTGCGTGCACCATCTGTAATGCAGACTTGAAATTGTCGATGGATTGACAAATGCACTTGTAAATTGGCAAACACAGTAGTCATCTGTCATATGGTTCCAACAGCTATGGACATCCAGCCAACAAATTCTTCATCAAAATTTATGGTTCTTCTATAGTAGATGAGACTCTTCATTGTACCTCACAAGAAAAGTCCAGACATTATAGATATTATTAAATAACGTGTGTGCCTAAAAATCAGGATCTACAGTGGTTTGTTGCATAAACTACATGACAAATGCTACATGGGCTCCTAGACAGATTACATACATTATAATGCATAAGGATTATACATGGCACCTAATTTGTATTTTACAGCTCTTGAACCCTCTGTACATGGTAGGGGTGCATTCATTTGTCTCAAAACACTTGCCACATTATTTGATTGGACGCATTAACAGCTTATGACAATACCTGCATACTACATTAAACACATTCTCTCATACACTGCAAAATGTTTTCCGTTACAGATGACATTTTCACACTCATCCCATGCTCAATAGCCATCCTGCAACTTGAAAAGGACCTTCTTTCAAACAGTTATAGTTGTAATTGCTGAAAGTTTCTGGCATCTGGGCCATGTCTTGTTGGAAAACACTCTTTGTACAATCTTGCAGCTTTCCTTGTGTTGCTTTCTGCAGCCCTGTACATATAATGCATCTTGGCCTTCTCTTGATTCATGCACACTTCCAGCTCCTCAGTTATCTACAGCACAAATGAAGGTGACTGCTGTGAAAAGTGTTTTTATTGAATTCGTGGATTATCTAGTAACAGTTTCTATAGCAGTGCAAATGAGAATTCAGTTTCATTATTACAAGAATGTCTTTAGCCAAGGAAGTAAAAGCCAGTTAAACTGTGGAGCTTTAAAACTTCTGTACCTCTAGCACTTCAAAATTTGAGTTATGATCACAGATTCATGATGATTTGTACTTGTCTAGTTGTATTCTGTCACCCTGTAATGTATTTACAATGAGTTTAAGGAACACTCTGTATTTTATATACATGTTTATGTAATTTTGAGTTTAATAGTGGTTTAAAACTGAAGGTATACTGTTTTTTATTCTTGTATGTTCTTGTATTATGTCTGTAAGAATATTATAAAAGTTTTGTAAACAAAAAAAGTCTTAGTATGTTGTATATTAATCTTATTATGAATTTAATTTTTGATAGGTTACCTGAACTGGCTACACGGGCTACATTCCTTAGCACTGAATGCTTAAAAGCTAAAGGTTTATATCGGGATGCGGCTACGCAATTTATACGTATGCCAAGTGAGGCTGATTTGCCAAGTGCATTATGCTTAGAGCAGGCTGCATATTGTTACATTAACTGCAAGCCTCCCAAAGTACGGAAGTATGCTTTTCACATTATTCTTGCTGGACATCGCTTTAGTAAAGCTGGACAGAGAAAGCATGCACTAAGATCCTATAAACAAGCTGAGCAGGTAAAATTTAATAAGTGATATTAGTTCTATAAAATTCATTTTTCTGTGATGAGTTTCTATGCATTTTATGATGCTAATTATTCCACTGATAAATAATAATTTAATTGAAGTCAAAATTTATATGCTGGTTAATTTCATAAAAATTAAATCATGGTATATACAGATATTTTGTACAACGTACATGTCATATCCGTAAAAGTTCTTACTTGTTCTTTCCCTCCCCCATCAACCATTGGTTGTAGGCATATACTTCCAGTTACGGAAATGTTTTAAATGATACAACATTCATGTTTTGGTATATATATATATAAAAAAAAATTGAAATTTTTATTCTTTATATATTCCCCACGTCTCTTTAACATATGTTTAGGAAAATACTGAACTTAGTATGAAAAATAAAATACAAAATGTGACCATAGGACATTTAAAAAATGTTTAATTTCACATTAGAGATAACTTTTCATGAAAAATATACAAATTGAAGAGAATAATATTTAAATTTATATGTAACTAAAAATATCAGCTTAAGAAAACGTTTCTGTTGTTAATAGATTAAGTGATGAGCATTTATTTGTTTTGAAAACTTTTGATCAATAAAATTTTTTTCAAAAAGAGATCTTAATTTTTAGCATAGAATGTAAATGGTTAGAGTCCATAGCAAATCAGTTCTCTAGAGGAAAGAATAAATATGCATATTATTTTGAATAACAAGAAATATTTAAGTTGGAAAGATTTATTTTTAATAATTATTAGTCAATGCATTGGTTTTCAGAAATTAATAAAAGTAATTCTTTGCTGCTAAAAAACAACAAATAAATAAATAATTCATGCAATTGAAAAACAGTTATTAAGATAAACAGATATCCATATAATTCAGAAGAAAATCATAGAAATAATGTTTGCTTTTGGCTATTATAAATAATTTTAATAAGGTATTTTTGAATTCTGTCTAACATATTTGGTGTTAGACATGCACTCGTGGCTGATATACAGTTGAGCAGGTTTGTATAATTTGTTTATTTCTTTTCATAAACTTTGCTTTTAAAAAAAAAAAGTGTGGAACTACGGATTTATATGTTGGAGCAGGGTGGACTTGAAACAACATAATTGACAAAAGCGTTCACATAGTCATTCAATTCAGGAAGACATTATAGAAATCAGAAGAATGTATAGAAAGGTAAGTTTCATAATTTGTACAAAATACTTTTTTAAATTTAAAAATGCCAAAACTTGGATTATTTGTATCATTTAAAACATAACTTGTTCTGTTCAGACATTACAATAATCACCTTCTTCATTAGCATTTTTCAAAGCTTCTCATTTTCAGTATTTTTGGCAGAGAAGTAGTCTATAACAGTGCCTTCCTTCTGGGAAAGCTGAAAGTTGTACAATTGTTGGATAGAGAGAAGTAGAGATACTAGCCTGCAATTTTAGTAAAGTTATGAACAGGTGCACAACATGATGAACATTTCTTAGCTATAATATATTAATTCATAAAGAATAATGCATTTCCTATTGAAGACGTCTTCATTATATGAAACTTTCATAAGAAAAATTTAGAAATTTTGTTTATGGAAAATGTGCTAGATTTGTTAATGGACAAGTGTTTGTTTTGAGTTTCATAAAAGGAATGTACTGTTTTTTCTTTTGTGATGTCTTTATGCAAAAGCTTTGAATACTTGCCAGTTGCATCAGTGATATTCTTTTATAATACAATTTAAAAAAAAATGTTAATGTTTTAGCTTGGAATATTTTTGGATCTGAAGCTCCTCTTAGTTTGATTGTTGACAAAGATCTAGGGGGGAAAAAATTAATAAAAGAATTTCGCCTAACTATTTATGTGCTTATATTTTATTGTTTATTCACAGATAAGCATGCTTAACATTTGAATGGTTTGTGTTCTGATTTTGCATATTTATGAAATGATTAAAGTTTTTTTCTATTCTTTTCTTTTTTCCCCCTTAAATTTTTAATGTTTGCGGGGTCTACTTGTCTAATTTTTGTGTGAAACTGGAGAGCAGTGACTGCACAGAAGAAGGGTTAAAATTACCCTTTATTACACTCTTTAATTTTTTACTGTGCGTCAACTCGATGCTAACAAACTATGCCTCTGCTTGCGCAGTAACTGAAATAGTAAGAACTAAACTCAAAATTTGAAGATATTAACAAGTAGCAGAACTATGCTACAGGCTCAGACTGTCCTGTTTCCTAATAGAGCATTGATAATTTAGTTGCAGCAAAGTAATAGCTGTTACGCCATGTTTAACCAGCAATAAATGCTAAGCTGAAGCTCACTCTACAACAAGCACAGAGTTTTCCCACACTGTCTTAACTTTCCCTTCTAGAACTTCATACTTAAACCTTCTCTCCCACTGGTAGAATTTGCATCACTTCATGTGCACTACCAAATTTAAAGATTCTGTCATTGACAATTAGGGGAATGAAGGTTTATGGGAAAGTAACTTAAATTAAATTGGTTATTTAAAATAAATATAAATCCCTACATGTTATTACAATGTTTTATAAGTGAAAAAAATGTAATCTATGTGCATGAATACAGATGTATTTGACACGTTTCTGCATTAATGTCCTATTGATCTCCTGTGCAAAAAACAAACAGTTACTAATGTATGCATGTACACCTTGCACAAAAATGGACCAATTGCCAAAATTTAATTTGCGATTTCCGTGTCTCGAAAGCGCGACTTAGGATATTTATTAAATTTATATATAGCATTGTTCTTACATAAGTATTTTGACACAAAATCGGACTTTTTCTGAAATAACATACCAATTTTTTCCCCCATCTTTCAATTCTTCGCCTCAAGTTATGCCTAGATATTAAATTAAAAAAAATTTTTGGTGAGAAATTTATGGTGAAATTAAAAAATTTATCTTCACGCATTTTTTTTCAGTTTACATCAAGAATAATTCACTTAGAGAACTTCTAAATTTATAGCAACCTATTTTCCTTTCCTTTTTTTCATTGTTTGCGAGAGGAAAAAAGGTCATCGTTCATACTTTCAAACAATTTTAACAAAGTGAGTAAACCACATTTGCCGTTATTATCACTTATAACAAATATGCAAAATTTCAAAATATGCCAATATGTAAATTCACATATATCTTTGGAAATTTTGAATAAAAAACTTAATTTTTGTGCAGGTGTGTTTAGAAATACATCTACTTTAAGATGATGGTATGGCAAATATTATAGGTTATAATTCAAACTCGTTTTTGAAAAAATTATAAAAATTATCTAAAAATAAAAATTTAAAACATTAATCATAAAAAATAAAAATTTATCATAAAAAAGGGTGAATTTTATTTGGATTGAACCCAAATTCCAAAATGTGAAAGGAAGAATCAAAGTTTAATAATAATAATAATAATAATAATAATAATAATAAAGAGATATTAATAAATATATACCAAAATCAATTAACATGGAGGAGATAAAATTTTGAGAGCTAATTTTTTAAAAACTACTTGTGCGATTTTTATAAAACTTGGCAATTTGAGTCGTAGAATCGAAATATGGGGAAAAAAATTAGTATGTTATTTCAGAAAATGTCTGGTTTTGTGTCAAAATACCTATGTTAGAACAATGCTTTATATAAATCTAATATATATTGTAAATTGCATTTTCGAGACATGGAAAATGCAAGTTAAATTTCGACAATCGGTCCTGTAGAATGGGAGATATAGGGCTGCCCCCCCTTTTTTTTACAAGGTGTACAAGATACAAATGATTAATGATCTAACTGGTTTTTCGTAATGGCATTGTATCAATGTAGAGGTTTTTTGTTGTAAAAAAAGTCATTATGCTTGCTATTTTCAATCTTCTATCAACGAAAAAGACACTTTAATTTATGTTTGAGCCATTATTAGCGACATTTGCTGCTATGTGGTCTCCAGAAAGAGGATAAATAATGAATCATCTGATTCGTTTATGTATATATCTTTTTTTATAAAATTTTAACAAAACTGTATTGAGTAAAATAAGAAATAGAACTTTGCAGTATTGTTTATTAGTATAATTTTCTGTCTTGCTTATTTTTTGTTTTGAATTGTGTTTTAATTTTAAATAAATTACTGATAAATTATATATCATAATAAATACAAATTTATATAAAATGATAAATATTATATTCTGTATATGAATATATATATTAAATAAAACTTGGTTTTTAACTATTGAATCAATTGCCATTTTAATGTTTACCAAAGGCAATTTTGTTTTCATGGATCTTTACAACATTTGGCCGCAAGTCGCACTTTCTGAAGCCCAAAGTGCACCGATACTGTTTTCTGTCACCAAGCCTGACAGAAGACAAGTACCATTTTATTATTATTGCTATAATTAAATTTGGCATTGTAATTATGAATAATTTGTAATTTTTTGATGCTTTTATGTAATATAAAAGAGGGATTTGAAAAAGAAAATGCCATACTTATTATTTTTAGGTTTATAGTAAAGTTGGATGGAATTTTGCAAATAATCATATCAATTTTACCATTGGACGTCTCTCTGTGCAATTAGATCAACTTGAAAGTGCTTGTGCAGCATTTGAACCTCTTCTAGTGTCAAAATGTCAGCTTCCTGCTGTTGAACAAGCTAATTACCTCAGGGAATATTTACTTGTATTGAAAGTATGCAAATTTCTTTTATAATTTACTTTACTATAGAAGAGTTTAAAGTATTCCAGATGTATGATATATACTAGGTACATGGGACTCCAGATAATGATATACACTCTATAATAAAAAAATCGACACACCAAGAAGGAATCATCTGATTGCATCACCCATCATGAAATTTTGTATGCATATTTGGTCATAATAAATAATGAATGAATAATGTGATCAGATCAGAACTGTGCATGTATATAAGGAGTTGTTCTTGAACTGTTGTTAAAAATTTCCTGTTGCATTGCAATTTGGGATACCTTTCAACAACTCAAAAATGCCTTGTCACAGGATTTGAGCTCATTATGAGCAACTGTCAGAGTTTGAAAGAGGTCGTGTCATTAGATTGAAAGAGGCAGGTTGGGCAAATCGGAGAATTGCTCATCATATGAGTTGAAGTTATGCGCCGATTAAAAATTGCTGGCAAGAATGGGTGGACAATGGCAAATTTCAGCGTCATGATGGTAGCGGTCGACCAAGGGCCACAGCAGGTTGGAGGGATGGAGTGATTGGAGACGTGTCTGGAGATGCCGAGAACAGCAGGCTGATCTTGCTTTCACTATTTCACACCATACTAACACCCAACCAGGAGTTATGATCTGAGGTGCCATTTCCCTTCACAGCCAGACCTCTTTGGTTGTCATTAGAAGAACACTTACAGCACAGCGGTATGCCAACGACATTCTGAGACCTGTTTTGGTACCATTCCTTTTGCAGTACCCTGGCCTTATTTTTCAACAAGATAATACGAGATCACATACGGCACATGTTGCTATGAACTGTCATACAGCTTGTCAAACACTTCGTTGGCCAGCCAGATTGCCAGATCTGGCTCAAATCGGGCATGTCTGGGATATGAAGGGAAGGCGACTGCATCTACCAGGAAATGTTGATAACCTAGCCCAACAATTGGAGCAAATTTGGCAGGAAATACCACAGGAGATTATCCAGAAGCGTTAACAGTCTATGCGACGCCCTGTGGCTGCTTGCATCCAGGCTAGAGGTGGGTCAACACCTTATTGAGCTTGTTACTTTGTAGCTATGTAACTGTGAAATAAATCATTCAATTGTTCTGAAATTGTAATCATTTTCTATTCTGTACATAATTTTCCTATCCACCAATTTCTGTCTCCATTGGACAACTCCTTCTTTGGTGTGCTGATTTTTTTGTTATAGAGTATATATAGTTAGAATTATGATTACTATTATTGCAAGGAGATTGATTTTTTTGTGAAATAAATTTCTTATAATGTACTAAAAACATTTGTTAACTGCGATTGAGTTCCAAAAATCTGTTAATATTTCTTCAGGCTGATGCTTATTTCTGTAAGTAGGATATATGAAAAGAAAATTACTTATGATGAGATATGAACTTTATGATGTATGTGCATGTGCCTGTATTATATGTGTATATTCATATAATAAATTATCAATCTCTTAAACCCAATAGGGTAGGAAATTTAGGAGATCAGAGTTTTGATTGCTGCAGACAAAATATTTGATTAATTCTGGGGAAAAAAATCTTTCATTCTTTAATCTAATTTAATATCTAACCTTTCTAATTTCAAATTCTCTATTACATGACATAAATAATGATAATTGAAATGCAACTGTCTCTCATTTTATGGTATCACAAATTCAGACTTACACCAGTTTAAAAGTTAGGTCAAAATGGGACAAAGGATATTAGTAAATGAATGGAAAATTACAAATTACATTTCTCCAGCATAATTGCAGCCATAAATTATGAATATTCTAATAGTAGCACCAAAATTGTTTGTCAGAATAATTTGTAATGCTGGATTATCTTTTATATTCCAGTGAAGTTCCTGATTTGCCATACATTATTTTTCAATGTGTGTTATATGAATTTTATATTCTTGTGTTTGCATTTACTTTTTTAAGTATTGTCTTCTGCATTACAAATAAAATCAACTTGAAAAACAAACTCTAAAAAGTTAAAGCATTTTTTTGCCAGAAAGCATCTAATGGTAATATTGTTGCTAACTATATATTCATAGAGATCTTTTCAAACAATTACTCTATCCAGATGAGCAGGAAGAAATTAACATTTTGTTGTAATTACTAAGAGTACAGGACAAAAATAACAGCTGTAAATAACTCAAGAATGCAGAAATAAGGCACATCCTCCTTAACAAATGAGAAATACTGCAGATTACTGATGTCACTGACAGAGTAAACTCTAAAATGCAATTCATCTGCTTTCTAAGCTACAGTCTCATGAAAATAATTCAGAACAAAATAAACTGCTGGCTGTCAAAGCTATATTTATATGATGTTGTACAGCGTTCTAGAAACTTTGCGAAAAACTACTCCTACAGCTTCCAAAATCTATTTTTTTGAAACTTCTGCAAGTCGGCCGCTGCAAGTCGGCAAAGAATTGGCAAATGTTGCTATGTTTCCAAGTCTCATCAAGAGAGTTTCTGCTTATTTCTAAAGTTCTACTTGAGGTATTTTTGTAGTCTAAACATTCATGGATTCAGAATCACAAAATCTATAATTCTAAACAAGAAAGAAGCATTTATTTAAAAATATGTGGCCATAAATCCAGTTGCACAGAAATACATCTTAAAGTTTACCCAAAGTGCAACAATTAAACAGTTAAAAAATTTAAATGATGCATAACATTTCTACATAATGCAGATGTATACCTTAAAGACTGCATGTCCTGGGCAGTCTTCAAGACCAAGGGCAACTAATCGTCGTTAACATAGTAAGATGCAAGTATATCATAGTACACTACTTACGGTTTAGAAGAGGGAGTTCTTTGTAATTGATCAACTTATTTTCCAATTTCTTGATGACACTGAAGTCTGCAGCATGGTTGATATCCCTTGATGACTTCCACAATCACAATTGATCTCTTTTCTGTAGTTTCTTCTCAATTGGCTTGGTGTTATATTTTCTCTTAATCCTATTGGTGGGTATAGTGATTCTTCCCTCGACAAATCAATAAACATTTTTTAAATACTCTGTACAGGTTTTTTAGTTACTGCGTAGGCGAAGAAATCATATCTAGAGCTTCCTGGAAGAGGGGCATTTTTTAGAATACTCATTAATAAGGGTACCATTAATTTTATGAGGTAACATTTTGAGAATATCCTGAATGATCCTTTCCAAATGGTATTCCTACATTGTACAGCCTTCCTTGTGTACATATTTGTGGGCCGTTCCAAGCCCCACATGCATCACAGGATTTGGACTGATTTTTTTTAAAAATCTGCTTTGATGTTGTCCTAAAAGAAATATTCATCAACTGTATGAAGCGCCTTCATTACACCAAAATGATCAAATGACCAGCAGGGCTACTCTGAAGTTCTTGAGTCCCATTAAGAAGGGCTCAAGAATTCGATAAGATGAGTTTCCATTTGAAACTCTTTCTCACACTGTTTTCCTTTGGTGATAGAGAGCTCCATCTTGAAGTGAATCTTGTAGAGCCCAGTATCTTAATACTTTACCCAACATCAAATTCTGTTACACTAAAGGGAGCCATTTCTTGCCAACTGAGGTTTTCTTCCTATTTTCCGTTAATTTTATTAACCCTCTGAGTGGCAGAGCTTTTTGGATCTCCTCTTGGAAACTTCTATTTAAACTGCTTCAGTTAGCTAAAATTTATAGCTGTTATTTTTTAAAGAAACCTAAATGAGTTTAAAAAAAAATTAGGCAATTATTTTGTTATATTAATTGCAGAATGGGGTATTTTATACTGAACATTTCATCTAAACAGAAGAGAAACATGTCAATGTAAAATAGTATAAAATTAGGCATGAGGACTGCCTTAGATTAACATATATTATATTTAATCTGTTGATTTCAAAAGTCTCTCTTCTTCAGCAGCTAAATAATTTTGCATAAAAAAGTTATTTATGCAAAATTTGATTGCTGATTTCTTATTTGTTTATATGGATTCCTTAAAATAAATTTAAATAGTGTAAATTTGCAGTAAAGTAATTCTATTGCTGATACCTTTACATTTCTTTCACTGTTATAATGTACATAAAAGTAAGAATTTCTGGTTTATTTATAAATGAAATCTAATATTAGCTTATAAAATCGGATTATTTTCAATAGCGACTGATGAATCAGAAGCAAGGTAATGACCTTCCAGTTCTACCTGTTCCATTAATAAATTCTGAAGCTACCAAGATTCTTTTAGCAGAAGATTCTGTAACTGTTAAAAGTTAGTACTTTATTTTGTTGATAATTTTAAAGATCATCATTTATATGTGTATAATTTACTGTAAAGTTGTGGTGAGTGAAGAAATTCGTGCTTGTTTATTTTTTCACGTATGTAAATTGAAGTAATTTTGTATTTACAAAGTAGCATTTTAAAACTATTTTTAAATAAAGTGATGCATTTAATTTTTTATTTATAATTTATTATTTCTGAATGATAAACATTTAATTGTTTCATTTGTTTGACATTACATTTCATTTCCTAACAAAATTTTCCTGTTTTATATTGTTTATGCATTTCTGTATTTTGACATGTAATAGTATACATATAAATTTATTTTATTTTTTTATAAATTTTTATTTAGAAGGGGAACCTTTTAGCGTGAGAGGCCGAGGTTTTGATCGGGGTGATATCAATAATCACATATGGTCCAAATTGGAAGAAATAGTTGTAACCCGAGCCCTTAATGTTGCTGCTTTTACTCCTCAACTTCAGTGTTTTACTAGAAAAACTGAAAATACCGTTAAACCAAATGCTATTGTTGGAGGTAAATATATATAATTTCTGTAGCTACAAATAAGGTACAAAATTCAGTTTTTTTATAACTGTTTTAAAATACATATATAATATTCTAAATGTTTATAACTATTTCTGTTATTTAAAAAATGATCCTTATGGATCTGTGGGATCATTTAAAACTTTTGGCTGTGTAAAAAAATTGCACATTGTAATATTTAGAGTATCTAAAATATGTAAAATATGCCTTATAACCAGATTCTTGTAAATTTAATGTATTATTTACTTTGCAGAGACAATAAGTATGGAAGTAGTTATAAGGAATCCTTTGTCTGTTGCATTAACAATAGATAATGTTTATCCACTGTGGATATTTTCATCTCAGCCTGAACCTGCGAGTGGTAAGGAACCAATTACAGTTTCAAACGAAGTGGATTTTAGTAAGGTATGTTTGTAGTTTTCAGAATATATTCTTGCATGATAAAGTAATAATGTACAATAAATTATTTACATCATAAATATAGTAAATGATCTACATCAATGTCACAAGCTTTCATGAGGAAAGGCCTGAACCAACTGAAGCACTGCTTGGGCCTGCCAGTCCATTTTACTCTTTAAGTATGGTTCATATTGATGTTCATTACCTCCTTTCATAGTTTGTATGTAGGGTTTGGGTGCACACTGTATTTCATATTTATAAACAAAATCTATGTATGTAGTCTTATTTGCTCTGAGCAAGTGGTTCTTTCTTCTTTCTGTAATTGAGGAGTGATACATTTGTATACAAGTTCATGTTTCATTAAATATATATATATATATGTGGTGTGTGTGAATTTGTTATAAAATATATGATCACTGATAGTACTACTGAATGCTTTTTAACATTTTAGTTCCATTACTTTAGGCAATGTTATTAAATGCTGTTGTTGGAACTAGAGTTCTTCCCCGTGTCACATTTGAACCACATCAAGAGAAAAAGGTAAATTCTTGATGGATTTTTTTTTTTACAAAAATTATTATGAATAATTGTTTATATTTGTCTTAGTGAAGTGAAAGTGTAATAGTGATACAAAACATTCCCACCCCCCATGAAATTATGGGATAATCAGAAATTTTTAAATGTAGCTTTGATCTTAAATTAAGAAGTGGCCATGTGTAATAGTGTAGTGTGTAGCAACTGTTTGCTCTGTTCCAATCAAATGACAGACATCTGTGATAAGTGTACTGCCTGAATGTGGCATTTCAAATGCAAAATTCTTCAGTAAACGGGAATAGGCCATTGTATACTTTTTATCATAAATCTGATGCTGTAGCAAATGTGTGGTATTCAATCTATGGGTTGTGACGCCAAATTATATTGAGTTCACAAGGTCAATGAAGAAATTGTAAATAAATTTAATTAGATGCAAAGACATCATTGACAAACTTCTTTGAGAAAAAATTTTGGTTTTTAAAATATGAAATTATAGAGAGATTTATTTTTAGAGCATCATCATAAAATAGACTCTTGTCTTTTTGAAATTGTTTTACTAAAATCTAATTTGGTCTGGGTATGCCTCAGACGACGTGTACTAGCTATTTAACACAAGAAGGACTGTTCTTCTGAAGGACAGGCAGTCTGCAGTTATCTGTGTTGCCATAGAAACACTATCTAACTTATTTTCATTGAGGTGTCTAAATGAATAAAAATTTATAAAATATGGTTTTTTATGTATAGAAGATGATGAATCAAGGGCTAGATGTGCTCTATGCCTGGCAGTATTGTCAAATGAGTCACAGAAACCAAATAAAGTGCAGAGACATCTATGCACTAAACACGCATAATCCAAAGATATTTTGAACCAAAGATACATTGAATTTTTTTTTTTTTTTAAAATATGATATTTGAAACGTAAGCAAAACTTTGTCTACTTTTACTGATATTAACAAAAAAGCATTGGAGGCTTCTTACTGAATGAATTATCATATTTCTGATACAAAAATAAAATAGGCAAAAACTTCTGCTTTTACAAGGAACTGCAAAGGATATGGAAGAAGAAATGTTTATGGTTAATTTTTATGTCACAGGAAATAATATTTCTCGGGAAAATTGTGTAGGGGATGTGCCATGATGGACTAGTGCCATGGTAGTAAAACACAGCTGACTTCTAGCCCAAATCCAAAAAGTCTTTCCAGTGTAACATGCTTTCACTGTTTGATTCATACAGAAATGCTCGTGTTGAAAAACATGCCACTGAAATGGAGTTAAAATAATAAATTTATATTTATTTATACAAATACCAGACATTTGGCCACTAAGCAATTAGCCGTGATCTTGCCTTCCAATACTTAAGAACAATAGAATTTACTTAAGAATAATAAATTTTATAAAGCTACATCTTCTGAAGGATTTTTTCGCAAATATGCTGAGAAATGGTCAGTGAAATCAGCAGCTTTTTTTGCACACAGAGGTGCATTGGCTTTTGAGGGATAGGATCCTAACAAGACTGAATTTAAAGAAGAAGTATTTCTCTTATTAAATGATAATGATAGAAAAATATTACACTTTTTAATTCATGAAGAATGGCTGTGTAGGCTAGCTTATTTAAGTGATATTTTTCTTAAAGAGTTGAATTTAAGTCAAGGAGAATATTAAATGTAGTTATAACTAGTGGTAAAACCAAAGCCTTTACAAAGCAAATTTATTTGTTGTGCTCATACTGCAAGGAGATTAATTTTGCAGCTTTTCCTACTTCAGTTAGTTATAGAGAACAAACTGAAAATTATGCACTCAATTATTCTCTATCAAGATATGGCACTCAATTATCATCTCTATCTAACAAATTATTACTCTATCAAGATATGGCAACTTAGTTACAAATCTTAAATATCAATTTAGTACTTATTTTTCCAGAAGATTTTACTGGTTGAATAGATTTGAAATCCTTTTCAGGCTGAATAGATTTGAAATCCTTTTCAATGTGTGTTATTCCAAAATTTATCATTTCATTTAGATGAAAATCTGAGTTACTTGATGAAAAGTTGAAATTTGTTTTCAAAGAATTTGAATTAAGCAGTTTTTGGCTTACAGTTTGAAATGAATATGCAGAACTGTCTGATGCAGTTCTCAAGGTATGATTACCATGTGTCTTGTCTTATGTGTGCAAGCTAAGATTTTCCTCTGAAACTAGGAAATCTTAAATTCCAAAACATGTTAGCTGTAGAGCCACCTTTAAAACTTAAATTGTACAAAATAAAGCCAGAAGTATCACTAGCAAACAAGCAACAGACTCATAGGTTTAATTTAATGTTTTCCATTTTAAACTGAATTTTGAGTTCTACATGTTGTTCTATTTTTATAAAGCACAATTTTCCCCACATACAGGGAGCACCTTCTGTAAATATCACTTATCTTCTTTTTGCCTTTGGCCATAAGAAGGCCAAATGTTGTTCACTCACCAAAGAATTTTGGAGTTGAAAAGTTAGATTGAAGACAGCTGTCATCTAACTGGTGGCTTGCTCTACACTACCCTAGTGAGCATGATCATTCCTTGCTATGTGATATCACAAACGTGTTTCTGTCCTATAATATCTGATGATATTGTAGTGATACTAAGGAAACTTTTTTTTTGGTTACTCACCAACCGCATGCTCGAATTGTTAGCTTTAACTGTAACAGACTGTAACAGAGATTTTCAGGATGCACTAAAAACACTTCATGCTCTGTCGGTATTGTGCTTGGTTGGATTTATCCTCCGATTCAAATATCTTCAGTGTTAATTTAATGAGTAGTTATGTGGTAATTGTGGTTATTAAAGATTTTTTTTATTTAAAATCAACTATCTCTATGTGTGTAAGCCATCATACAGCGAAACCTAGCCAAGCCTCTATGGATATTAATTGTCACAGTCAGCAAGCCACAACAAATGGTGACCTGTGCATGGCCTTTTTTAATTGGAATGAATCCAAGGAAAGAGGCAAATTTCTTCTATTTTTAGTGTTTGGTGATAATGTGGGAAATGCATTTCAATGAATATTTTTGTATTATTGTACGTATTGCATTTCTTTAATGTATTCATCGAGGATCAGGTTCCAGCAATGTGCTACTGAATAATTTTTGTGCATCAAGGTGTTTTGGGATATTTTGTACCAGTTATTTCGACAAAATGAATAGTATATGTGTGCATTTGTTAAGTGGGGGACTTTTATTTTTCTTATGTATCTCTCATGCTGTAGATCATTTGAACCCAGGTCCTAACATCAATTATTTAGCACTTCACATTCATCGCAACTATATAGTTTTATTTTCATCTGTGCTGCTTATTTATATGTGTTATTGAAATGGGCTCATGTTGCTGTAAAACATACCCCTTTTTGCCATAATGATCCCAGTCTTTTTTTTTTTTCAATCAGATGCCATATTCAAGCTTGGAGGTATAACACATGATGACACAAAATTTTATACAACAATTTCTGCCCTCAAAACCGAAATTCTGCAGTCAGTCCATGAGGTAGTTCTGAAACCACTCTCATATAAGAAATATGAGGAATTGAAAAATAAATTAATTTCAGTGTATGAGGAGTCTGAAAGTACCAAACTAAAGCAGCTGTGGCAGGATTTGCAACTTGGTGATATGTGCCCATCCCATTTATAGTAAAAAATGCAGGAACTTGCAGGTGACAATTTTAAATTGAGTGTTTTATCATTGTGGCTCAACCATTTCCCGAGCAATATCCAGGCTATTCTTGTCACTAATAATGAAAATCTACCCCAGTTGGCCCAGATAGCAGACAAAATTCATGATGTTCTCCAGCCGTGAAAAATTAATCAAGTTCAACATCCCAGTGTTGATATTTCATCACTCCAGCAATAAATCCAGGAATTATCATTGCAGGTCGCAGCTTTATAGACATGATCTCAGTATCACCTGTGCGGCAGATCAAAGTCAAGGAACTGACATAATAGGAACTACCAACGCACGCAGTCCAGTGAGCAAAAATAAATTTGTTTCTATTACTCGTGATTTGGTGATAAAGCGCATAAGTGTAAGTCTCCATGCACATTTCAACAGATCTCTTTAAATTGAGTGGGCAGTCACTCGAAACCATGAGTAGCAGCAGCCAATGCATTAGTTGACTATTTGTAACTGATAAATTGTCAGGCAGTTGATTTCTTGTGGATACAGATATGGCCATTTCAGTACCGTACCCCTCTTTCTTGCTGAATCAAAATGTCCGCCTTGAAAATTAAACTTATTTGCAGCTAATGGACCAAAAAGTCGTGACATTTGGATAGATATTGATGTCTTTAGGTTTACAAATTTCAATGGCCGCTTGTCATAGCTGCTGTTTCGCACCCTTTTAATTGGTGCTGTCTTCAAAAATGTTCTCTTTAGGTCGACATTAAAAATCAACCCTTACTTGACTCAATCACACAATTGTCTGCTGTAGGTGGTGTCGAAAATGCCACTAATTTTGGAATTAAATTAATTTCTGGTAATTCTCTTTTCCACAAACTACTTGAGCAGTATCCTAACGTCATCTGTTCGGTAACCAGAAAACCAATTGCTGACCACAGTATTGTGCATGATAAAGAGACCACTGGACTACCAATCTTTGCCAGAGCAAGGCGGTTGCCTCCTAAGAAATGAAGGGCCACAAAAGAAGAATTTAAATATATGCTTGAACAGGGAATTTGTGAGTCTTCAAAAAGTTCATGCGTCAGTCCTCTGTACATGGTCTCCAAGAAAAACAGTGACTAGTATCCTTGTGAGAAATACCGATGTTTTAATGCAGTTACTTTGCCTGAGAAATATCCAGTTTCTCATATTCAGGACTGCATGCAAGTCTTGGGAGGCAAAAGTGTTTTTTCTACATTAGATTTAACTCGTGCTTATCGTAAGATCATAGTCAATCCACCTGATATACCAAAAACTGCTGTCATAACTCCTTTTGGATTATTCGAATTTCCTGTTATGACTTTTGGGTTGTGTAATGCTGCACAAACATTTCAACGTTCACAAATGAAGTCCCTCATGACTTAAATTTTGGTGTGCCATATTTCGATTATATTCTTGTAGCTTCGATAATAACTGATTTTGGTCCTATGGTGTAGTTGTCAATCCATCAAAATGTGTTTTCGTGAAATCCCAAGTGTCATTCCGTGGTCATGAGGTTTCCTCGCAGGCTGTTCGTCCACTTAGTGATACAGTTACTGTATTTAAAAATTTCCCAGAACCCAAAACTGTTCAGAAGTTGTGCTGTTTTCTGGCCATGTTGAACTTTTATTGTCACTTTTTCCCTCATGCCACTGCAAAGCAGGCGCCTTTGCATACATACCGTCTTTTTCTGAAAATAAGACATCCTCTGAAAATAAGCCCTATCATGATTTTTGGAACTTTTTGTAAAATAAGACATCCTCCGAAAATAAGCCCTATCGTGATTTTCAGAACTTTTTGTAAAATAAGATATCCCCTGAAAATAATCCCTAGTTAAAGTAATGTGACAAAAAGAATTCGTTAAAAAATGCTAAGTAATAATATGTTTAGCTTTCCTAATACTCGTATTTCAGAGAAATGTTTGAAACAAAATATTCCGAGAAATTAATTGTTTATCTCTACAGTTCGTTTCAAATTAATTCTTGGAATTTATCTTAAAAATACAACATAAGGCAGCAGTCTACATTGAGCGACAGTGCAGGTGTACAACGTTCATTCATTTCAGTCTTGTAAGTCTGATTATTTCCTCATACGTAATTTTATTTAAAAATAAAGTGAATAATTTTTAATCCCAGTTAAAATGAGTACAAAATGAAAGAGCTATTCCGTCGAGTACAAAAAAGGAATCGTGGAAGACTCCAGGGGTGTAAATCTTGTAGCATTCTGTAAAGAGAAGATGCTGGATTTCCGTATGGTTCGTAAATGCCGTGCAGACTACAATTACCTGTGTCAACTGGTGGACCAAGAAAATGAGGAAAAATGCATAGTTGGATCAGGTCGGGAGCCGTTATTTTCTGAGCTGGAAGATTGCATCTGGGAATGGATTGCAGGCAGGAATGGCTTTGGTTGTGCGCAGGGCTGATATTAAAAAATTTGCCCTTGAAACAGCAATTGAATTTGATATATCCACAGAAGAATTTAAAGCATCATCACACTGGTTGGACAACTTCCTTAAACGATATGAACTGTCTCTAATTAGATCAACAACATTGTTTAAGCTGGAAGACAATGAAGTTGTTAAGCGTGCACTTGCGTTTAAGCTTTTTGTTGATGGCATCGATCTTTCGAAATACCAACTCTGCAACATAATTGCTATAGATGAGACCATGGTATTCCTAGGCCAAGGAACTCAAACGACAGTTCACCACAAGACTTCTTCGTCAATTTACGTTCATTCTACCGGTTACGATAGTGCACGTGTTACCTGTATTTTGGCGATTCGTCTAGATGCCAAGAAAGTATTGCCATTTTTAATCACTAAAGGTAAAAAAGACCAGATTCAACGTGTTTCAGGAATTTATGTGATTGAAAGTGAAAAAGTCTGGTGCACCCAAGCAGTTATAAGAAAGTGGGTTGATTTTATGCTTCCACCACTGTTGAGGGGTCAGAATAGAGGTTTACTAGTTTGGGAATCAGCCAGTACTCATTGCGCTAAAGACATGAAAAACTTTCTTGCTGAGAGGAAGATTGATCAAATAATGATTCCGGCAGGAATGACTGGTTACCTCCAGACACTAGACATTGCAATAAACAAACCATTCAAGGATCATTTGCAGATGGAAATCAATGAATATATTGAAAACAGAATGGTGAGAAATCATCCAGGCAATTTTGTAAAACCAGGCTTACAAGAAGTTGTGAATTGGGTAAAAAATTCGTGGGACAAAATAACTGATAGTGATGTTTCCAATACACTACGAACAGGCTACTTAGACAAGAAGTATTCATTTAACGAAAGCTATATCGCAAGACATGAGAGATTTGGACCAATGATTCAACAGGAAATGGATTTGGAAGAAAATCAGAATATAATTCAGAATTTTATTTATGACGATGTTCCAGATGAAGATGACATCACTGTAATTGAATAAATTTAAATTTCTGTATTCTGTGTAAAATAAATATTAAATAAAAATATGTAAATATACTTTTATTTTTGCCCTCGCCCGAAAATAAGCCCTAGCACATATTTTGGACCAAAAAAGAAATTAAGACAGTGTCATATTTTCAGAAAAAGACGGTATTTAATCGGCAGCAAAAAGAAAGATACTTGGCCAATTATTTGGTTGGCCAAATCTCGCACAGCCTTTGCACAATATAAGGAGGACCTAGTGTGGACAACAGCTTTTAACTACCCTTCTAAGCATCCGTTAGCATTTATGGTTGATGCATCTAATTCGGCCATGGGTGCGGTTTTGCTGCAGCTTATAGATGGAGCATGGAAGCCACTGGCATTGTTCTCAAAACACGTTTTCTGCAGCACGGTCAAAATATAGCATGTATGATTGCAAATTTCTTAGTGTATATGAGGCAGTTAAACATTTTCATCATATGGTGGAAGGTCGAATGTTTTCTGTTTACACTGACACAACCCTCTGATTTTTGCCTTCCAACAAAAGCCTGACAGCCAGGCAAATATCTCACCTCGACGAAGCTTCACATGAACTTAATTTATTACCTATGCAGTTGGAACCAAATCTTTCATTGTACTACAATGTGTTGGGGCCATACATTCCACTGAAATTTCAACATGGTGTTTTTAGCAGCCTTCACAATTTATCCCATCATGGCATCAGAGCTTCCCGTATGTTGACTCAACAGCGTTTTGTGTGGCCTGGCATGCAAAAGGACTTTGCTGTATGGGGTAGAGTATGCGCAGACTGTCAAAGGTAAAAATATCCATAGGGATACACTCAAACTGGATTGCAATGCTTTGTGTTATGATCTGCTCGCTTTAGCCACATCAATATCGATTTGGTTGGGCTCTTACCTCCATCACAAGGTTATATATATCTCCCGACATGTATCGACAGGTACACACGTTGGCCAAAGACTATCCCTGTTGTGGATATGTGAGCTGACACAGTGTCCAAAACATTTTTTCCCATGTGAATTGCATAGTTTGGCATACCTGAGTGCATTACCACGGACCAGGGATGACAGTTCGAGTCTCAACATTTTTACTGCATTAACGAAATTCTTGGGAACTAGAAAGATTCACACATCACCATTCCATCTGAATTCCAATGGACTTGTCGAGAGGTTTCACCGTTATCTTAAGCAGGCCATTAAATGCCACGCTTCTGTTTACTGGTTTGATGTTTTCCCCACAGTGTTGTTAGGATTAAGAGTGGCTCTTAAAACGAATCTGCGTTCTTCCAGTGTTGAAATGGTCTACGGTATTAATTTATGTTTACCTGGAGATTTTATAAACCATAAAAAAAAATCAATCAATGTCAAGCCTCATGTATTTCTCAGACAATTTCACAAAACCATAACTGCATTATATTCTACATCCACAAATGTACATTCTTCAAGACCTGTGTTTATTTACAAAGAGCTCAACTAAATCCTCGTATGTGTTTTTAAAGTGTGATGCATCAGAAAATATTTGAAGCCTACTTATACAGACCCACATCTGGTTCATCTGGCACATCCAAGAGTTATCAGGTACTTATCGGTAACAAAGAGACAGTGGTGAGCATTGATCATCTTAAACCGGCCTTTAGTTTTGTACCACAAACTGTCAAGATTAATACTTCAATCACACCACCTTCGAAGGCACTTACACCTTCACCCCATGTCCTACTACATACTTTGGCCGTACTAAGAGACCTTGTTTTTGTTACTCACCAACTGCATGTCTGAATCTCTAGCTGTAACTGTAATGGAGATTTTCGGGATGTGCTAAAAACACTTCATGCTCTGTCGCTGTTGCGCTTGGCCAGATTTATCCTCCAATGCAGATATCTTATTTTTAATTTAATGAGTAGTTATTTTTGTAATCTTTGTAATTGTGGTTATTAAAGATTTATTATTTTAAATCAACCATCTCTATGTGTGTAACCCATCATACAGTAAAACCTAGTCAAGCCTTTATAGACATTAATTGTCACACTCAGCACGCCAATGACAATATCAATAATTTTTGTCCTATAGTATCTGCATTTGAAAATCATTGTTTCTTCCATATCCTGATATATGATATTTATGCATTTGGTTTATTTGATCAAATACATAACAAAAAATGTATTTGCGCTAAATGTATGCATATAAACTTAATGTTTCATCTCACTCTGAAAAATATTTTTTGGTGAATATGTACTGTATTCAAAATAAACTATGCATTCATGATAAACGTACATTTTAATATTCTCAAAATAAAATTTTATAATTTTTAATGAAATTTATTTATTAATTTTTGAAAATTTATGTAGGTTCATCTTCTGCTAATTCCCCAGCAAATTGGTGAACTATACATCAAAGGTTTAGCATATAGTCTGTTGGCTGCCAAGGCTGAAGATTTAGAGGCATCAGAAGATGCCACAAATCAGATTTCAAGTGCCATTATATCACTTCAAGGAAAGCAGTGCTTTGGTATAAAAGGTCCACGCCTAAATAAGCATGCAAAGGAACGTGTGGCAAAATTGTATGCCAAAGATAATAGACTGAATGTAAATGTATTGAGCCCAATGGCAAAACTTCAGGTAAGCTTATTACTTTCATTGCTACGTCAAATTTTTGTGTGAAAAATTTATGGTCATCCAAAAAAAAATTTTTTTTAATATTTTTTATTTTATGATAAACAAAAAAACATAAGAAACTTTCATTGAATCACATAAGCACCATTTTATTCTATGGCTTTCTGCCATCTCTCAGGTAGCAGAAAATTCCTTTTTTTGAAAAAGTCATTATGTAATTCAAAAAAAAAATTACTGATGTACTGTTTGACAGTCTCAAAGAAGTGAATTACAGGCCATTGGAGTGATCCAAAGAGATGGAAATACAAGAGGACAAGTTCTAATGAATAAGGGAAGTGACACAGAGCATCTCAGACAAATTCAGTGTTTGTCTTGATGTTCATTGAAATAAGGGACTAAACATCATCACGATGGAAGACAATACCTCAAAGATTGGTTAGTTCTAGGCACTCTTCTATGATTTCTGCTTTTAAACTAGCATTTGGGAGCAACATTTTTCAGAATTTATTGTGTGATTTTTATTTCAATAATTCATAATATGCAATTCCATTGTAGTCTGTCCATACAGCATAACTTTTTTTGAGATGCAGTCTGGCATCTTGATTTTACTAAAGGAGGTTCTTTTGACTTAACTTGTAATCTTTTCTTTGTAGTATTATAATATATATCCATGTCTTTTCTCCAGTAATGAGCTGTTTCAAAAAAGGAGCTTTATTTTTTTTTTCAAATATATAGCGAACAAGCGCATGCTTAAACAAGCATAGTCACTCTGTTAAAAGTATGGGATATGTATGCATCATAGCAGCCTATGTGCCTAACGTTCTTCAAATGATCATGTACTGTACTTGTTTAATTATAGTTTTTGAACTGTGTAACAGGGATTTTCAGCTATGCTGTAGAGACATTAGGATTTATTTGGAAGCAAGAGAGCTGAAAAATGAGCAGTGCCCTCACCAGGACTCGAACCATGGACCTCTCAAATATGCACTAAGCCTGCTGACCACTACACCATGAAGGCCTGCCAAAAGGCAAGAGAAATACTTTATATTCTCTCCCTTTTAAAGAGCGATCGGTGATTAGGCCACCCAATTGACAAACCCTGGCAGTGGAGAATCATCATCCACCACTCTTTTAGTTCAGGCACCACTGTAGAGACATTAGGATTTATTTGGAAGCAGGAGATATGAAAAATGAGCAATGCCCTCACCGGGACTCGAACCATGGACCTCTCGAATATGCACTGAGCTTGCTGACTACTACACCATGAAGGCCTGCCAAGAAGGCGAGAGAAATACCTTGTATTCTCTCTGTTTTAAAGAGTGACTGACGATTAGGCCACCCAGTCGACAAATCCTGTGGTGGAGAATCATCATCCACCACTCTTTTAGTTCAGGCACCACTGTAGAGACATTAGGATTTATTTGGAAGCAAAAGATATGGAAAATGAGCAATGCCCTCACTGGGACTTGAATCATGGACCTCTTGAATACGCGCCGAGCATGCTGACCGCTATGTTGGCAAACGTGAAGTTTGAAATTTACAACATTCAGCAGAGTTAATTGTTTGCAGTAAAAGCACTCTAGTATTATGTTATGTGCAGACATTGAAAACAAATAAATTTAAACTCAACAAAAATTTATTAACAAGATCTAAAAGTACAATAAATAAATCTATCAAGGAATTTAAAAACAGAATTTCAACACAAACATTTGCCTAGAATTAATTCTCCATTATGCCCCAAGGGCTTTTCATTCATGTAACATTATATATTTAGCTAATTTAGAATTTTTACCTGTTCCATGGAAACACTAGCCATCATTAACTTTCAGCAAGCATATCACTTAATTACACTAGGTAATAAATCACTCTTTACTTGACTGAAAGGAATCTCATGCTACTGGCAAAGAAAAATATCCCAATATACTTTCAAATTGAGAAAAATAGGTCATGGCTGTAGTTATCTTCATCACCCAAAAAGAACAGGATGATTCACACCGCTGCACCTAAACACTTGTGCCGATATCGCTGCTCACATTTATCAAACACCGGAATTGCCGAAAGTCGGCGTCTCACTTATGACAGCATTCCACGGGCCGGACCTCGAGAGTTTAAACTGAAAGAGGTATCTCACTCATGACGGCGTTCTACGGGCCGGACGTCGGAAGCTTAAACCAGGAGAGGCATCTAACTCTGGATGGCGTTCATCGACTTGGCAGCAGCAGCAACTGGGAGCAATGCAGTCAGGAAATATAAGCAATCGAGTCCAGTCCATATAGATATAGCCGAAGTGCCGCTAGTAAATGTGGCGTTATCGGCTCCTGATGACTTTGCCAAAAGGCACATGACAGTTAAAAAGTCTTGATAAGTGAGGGATGGATGGAAGTGGTAGGAGGGGAGATGAGCCAGCGTCAGTAGAGAAGAAATCCAGAGAAAGTTGCAAATGAAAATGCAAGACTGATCGAGTAGTCTCGTAATGTTCCTGACATGTGAAACGATCGAGTCAGTGCGGTACAAGCTATTTAAAGCACGTAGTCGAGATGGCGTCATCCTCGACTAGCCAATCAGCTATCGGCACGAATTCACTCTCCGAATGACGCAACGTCATTTTCACCCGTGCATATTAAGTAGACAAAAAATGCGAGTGTGTGCATATTAAGTGACATAGAACAACGAAACAGAAACAAGATTGCCATATGCCTGAAAATAAAGTCTCAAAAGAAAGTTAATATCCCAAGGAGGAGAGATGATGCAAAGGGTTAAAAGAAAAATAAGGCCATATATGCAAAATGCTACACCATGAAGGCATGCCAAGAAAGCGGGAGAAATACCTTATAATGCTTAGTTTGGTAGGTCCTTGTTTACAAAGGAGGGTCATTGAGACTGGGCGTCATCTTTGAGACTGAAATTTCTGTGCTTAAACTTCCCAAACCACTTTCAGATAGTGTCACCAGAAACAGCACTTTTTGTGTGCATAGCAGTAAAAATTTTACAAACTGGCACTAACTAGTCTAACTGGCACTTCCCCCCCTTTTTTTAAACATAAAAGGGCATAATATGATAAAATGAGGTTTTCGGTTATTCATTCTTAGCACTGCACTGAAAAAAAAAAAAAAAATTGCGCCCAACACATAGTAAAGTTATGGAACATGAACAGAAAAGACCTTATTTTAAAATAAACTTCGATCTATGTTACTCTATCAGCAGAGCAGTAACAAAATAATTAGAAGAAAATGCACTTCGATTTGAAAAACTGCAGAACATTTCACATAACCCATTATTTAACGTTTTCATACAGTTATGAAGTACAGATTTTAAACTGCCGAAATAGATAAAGCTTTTCAGCAATGTCATTAAATAGATAAAGATATTTAATTTAGTGATTTAGTGGTATGTTATGTGAACTTTTGTTCCCCCCCCTTTTTTTTTAAATTCCCAAATGCACTAATGTGAAAGAAAAATCCAAAAAGGCCTAAAATTTACCCCATGTGTAAAACTTGAAAAGACATGCAAGTAATTAGCATTGCACCACATTTACAAATCACATGCATCAATTATGCTACCTAGCATCACCATAAAAAGGTAAAGCAGTAGGCTGTTTTAAGCATTGAATTGCAATTTTTCTCCTCTTCCTTTGCATGTTCTTGAATTTTAATTCCTCACCTTTCTAATATGCATTGCTAGTAGACTTGGTACCACTATTATATTTCTAAAGTTGTGGAGTCTGTTGTCTTTCCATATCTTCAAGGTTTGGGTGAAATTTAACAAGAGAAAATGCAACTGCACATGGCATGCTGTGTTCAACAATTTTTTTCTTTCATAGCAAGTCATGATGTTGCATTGGCCCATCCATTTCCTCATATGGCCTGATATCCACTGAATGTGTCTAGTTCATAATTTGAAAATTTATGGCCCAGCATATACTGTGTATTACTATGCTTGATAAACTTTGGCAATATGTGGAACACCATGGGCTGACACTCTCCAAGCACAATCAAAATTTTCTTTTCTTTCATTGCAAAGTCATGTCACAGTAGTTATAGCCAGTCATGGTTGCTATACAAATCGTGATTTGTTCATGTTTTAATAGTCCAACAAGTTGTAATATTAATCACTTCAGTCTTATACCTCGTATAAAAGCAGCTCGGAAGGTGTCTGCTGTATGGTGGTAAGTAAAAAAAGAATGGAGAGATAATAAATTTTTTATTTACATCTGAAAAGTACAGCTGTACTCTTATTTTTCAACATAATCACCATATAAAGAACCAAGCACTTGTCATAGCATTTCACCAATTTACAAATCCCTTCTGCATAAAAACTTTGCCGGCTGGGATTTTAACCTATCACAGATCCTGATTGTCAGTGAAGTGCTTTCCCCCCAAGTCATTTCTACAAATGAATGGACAGAGAAAAATCAGATGGAGCCAAATTTGGACTGAGTGGATGATGCTCCAAATTTCCAATTTAAATTGGCATTTGTGTTTGTCAAACAGTGTGAATGCAAGTGTTGTCATGCAGTAATACAAATCCTGATGCTTGGTGACTTGTCGTTGGTTGTACTGCCAAGTGAGCTACTGCATTGGTGAAAATGTCACAATAGACGAAATGTTTCCTGCTTTCTGTAATAATTGTCTTTTCTGATAAAACATCTCGTCTAAAACAAGTAAGTATGGAATCAAAATTTTTTCCCTTGTACATGCCAAAATGTTCTACTCTTTCAATTTGGAAATTTATGTGGGAAAGCAAAATGAAAGACCTTTCTATGTAAGCAACAAAGCATCTGATGTGGTGAAAAGATTGGCAGAACTTTTGCTTGATTCTGAAAGAAACATAATGGGTGAGAACTGGTTTATGCAGCTGAGTCTTCTAAATGAACTGAAACTGGAAAAGGTATTGTATGTTGGCACGATTAGGAAAAAATGAACAGAGCTACTGAAAGAATTAATTGCTATCAAAGCCAAAACACAACACTCCAGTAATTTTGGCTTCAGTAGTGATGATAATCTTTTGGTATCCTATCCCCCCCCCAAACAATGTCCTTTTTGCATCATAACTAAAGAGACACACTCCCAACCAAGAACAACAACCTGAAAATTATGATGAGCCACAGATACCTCCGAAAAGATGCAAATGTAAAACATAGTGCTTGGAGACTAGAGCAAGCAAAGAATGTAACACTGCTACCTGCCTCTCACATGCTGTTATCATGTGTCCTGCGTGCTATAAAAGAGAAGTAGAAGGACATATAATAAATCAGGTAAATGAGAGAATATACTTATGTTCTAGTTTTAATTAAATTTAAATCTATAATCAGTCTTATACAACAACTTTATAAAAGTTATTTTCGAAAATTTGTTTGATATAAATATACGTTTCCTTTTAAAACTAAAAAAAAAATGTTTTATTATTAAAGCAGTTATAATTAAATTAAGTTAATTATTTATTATATTGTCTATTGAAACTGTTTTATTGCCCTTAGATATTTTTATAGCTTGTGGAAGTTTAATAATAATGGACAGCATTTGAATTTTGTATGAAAACACTTTTTATACATAAAAAAAGTTTTAGCAAATCAGGAAGTGCCTCTTAGGCTCAGTGTGCCCGTAGCGTGTTCTGAAACATATTGTGCCAGACGGAATGCAAGAACACAACATAAGAATGCATCCAAAACCAAAGCTAAAGTCCGAACAGTAGCTCACTTGCAAGTATGTATATTCAGAAGGCATGAAATCAAAGAGGGATTGGACATTCTAAAACACCTGTTTCCCCATCTGTCTAAAAAAATGCATTGTCGAAGTGAACATTCACAATGGCGACTTTCATGGAACTGTTTGAATGAAGCATTTAATTAAAACATTAAGGAGTTTAAAATGAGTCACTGCAACCTGTACATTCATACTAATGTAAGTATTAAATGGAGAGTCTTAGTTTGGAAGGCATGTAATTTTAAAACATGCATCATAGGTGTGGTGCCCAGATGAGACATGTGTACAGAAAAATTGGTCATATGATTGATTTGTAGAGGAGAGCTTTGTTGTGAATTATTTATAATAATAAATATAATAATAATAGTATAATAAATATAGAAAGTTTTTTTTTTGGCTTTATTAAACATTTTTTTTTCATTGTAAGTTCTTAACATTGCTTTGTTTTTTGTGCTGATACTTCCTTTTTATTTCTATAGACAGACGTAATTTATTCAGTTACTATAATAAATATTATAATAATAGTATAATAAATATAGAAAGTTTTTTTTTTGGCTTTATTAAACATTTTTTTTTCATTGTAAGTTCTTAACATTGCTTTGTTTTTTGTGCTGATACTTCCTTTTTATTTCTATAGACAGACGTAATTTCATATTCAGTTACAAAGTTCCATTGTTCAAATCCTCTAACTACTATCGTGTCGAGAATACTAAAAATTGTGGATCAAAATTTTTTCATGCTCAGCAACTTCTCCCTTATTTTCTTCACTATTGATAGGGATGTTTTCTGAATTTAGAACCATACAACAGATTTTGTCATCTATTAGTTGATTGATGTTTGGGTTATTGGCATCACAATGAAAAACTGTTATATCATCATTTATTACCACTTCTAGAAATTTCTTTGCAAATTCCAGTAATTAGAAAATTTTGCTTTTTGTTTGCGATATCTAAAATTGTTTGAAAACTTTCAAATTCATAGCTGTCATCATAAATTTTATAGTCCCTTATACATACCATGAGACTGGCAACTTCAAGACATGTTGTTCCACTAAATTTTGTCTTGCTTCTATGACGCACTGATGAAGCTAATCCTGAATTATATTAGTTCAGCTATTTATTATACCTACGCCCATATCCCACACCTGCTTAAAGCTTATCTGAGTCTCAAGTAAATAAATTCCCACATATACTTAAGGTTTATCTAGGGCCAGTGCTAGACACTTTATGGCCCAGTGCTGTCTCTGCTGCCAAGCACAGCCTTAAATTCTAAAAATTTTGCCATCCCTAAATTTTATATCTCC
Organism: Stegodyphus mimosarum; assembly: GCA_000611955.2. Classification (NCBI taxonomy): domain Eukaryota; kingdom Metazoa; phylum Arthropoda; class Arachnida; order Araneae; family Eresidae; genus Stegodyphus; species Stegodyphus mimosarum. Next base: position 129,060 of record KK118119.1, on the reverse strand, counting down.
TAAATTCTGAAGGTTTTGTTATTCCTTAATTTTGTTGCTCAGAACTTTTCGAAATTCTAAAAATTTTGCCTTTCCTGAATTCTGGCAGGGGTCTTTGGCTTATCTGAATAACAAATGAGTTATTCTCCATTTAAACAGCACTACATGTAATCTTTTCACTTAGCAGTATCAGAACTCTCCATGTGTTTTATTGGGAAAAATATCAAATATGCATGTGTAAGCATAACAATTTTTTTTTTTAAATAAAATTTAAAAAAAAAAGTTGTTGACGTTTTAAAGGACCGAACTTTCTATAATTCCAGATATTGTATGTCCGGATTTGCAGCTTTGTACTGTATTATTAGACCAGGTACCATAGTCATAAAAATATTTGAAATTAATGGTAGGGTTTAGAATATATAGAAAAGGTCATAGGAGCTCATTTAGCGACATTAATTTTAATTTTCTAAGAAATGAGCCAAAATTCAAGGTTTTAGAGGCAACTCTGAAGTTTGGCGACTTCAGAGTTTTATTTGCAAATAAAGCAATGGTATTCATACTTTAGTTTTTAATTTCGTCAGTTGATATTATTTATGTGCCGAAAAACCATTCACTTCAATAGCAGTTTGGAGCACATTGTTCAGTGTTACTGAAGGAAACTGTCTGATAATGATTTTTTAGTGGTCTTTCAAACTTTAAATTGTGCAATATGTATTCAGTCATGTGGGCCACTAAAAAATTGTGATATTATTTGGTTGGTACTGTTCTGTTATCAGGACAGGATCCAGAGATAAATGTATGTATGCATGGATGTGTTCATGTGTGTATATATATATGTAAGCATGAATGTATGTGTGTGAATACACACCAAAAAGCCATTATACAGGGTGTTTATATAAAGTCCAGGATCCATTTTGATGTTTAATAACTCATAATAAAGATAGATTAAAATTAATAACATAAATGTATAGATAGACTAAAAAAGTTTCATGACCCTTGTCAATGAACTTCCACGTGTGTCCCCTTCATCGCACAGAGAATATCGAGTCGATATTCAATTTCACGCCAGGTACCGGCAAGCATGTCGGCATCCACAGAGGCTATTGCGGTTGTAATTTTTTCTTTGCCAAAACAAAAACAAAAGAGCCAAAAACAAAAGAGAACAAAAACAAAAAGAACAAAAAAGAACTGTTGCCAAAAACAAAAGAGAGAAAAATGCAATTAATAAACAGACAATATTTAGAAAAGTACAGATATTTAGACTGGAAAATGAAATTATCTGAAATTAACCACAGGCACAGACGATATTTACAAAAGTAAAGATATTCAAACCTGAAAAGAAAAATATATAAGTTATTCCATCAATAAATGCAATGAGTTTGTTTATATCTTCATTATTTTATGAGTTATTAAACATCAGAATGGGTACGGGACCCACCCTGTATTATGACCATCCTTCATCTATAACAATAGGCTCGCCCAGGAACAAAACCATTGCGCATGTACGGCTTATGTTAGAGTATATAAAGCAGTTATGCGTAGTGTCTCAAAACATAGCATGAGTAGCAATATAATGGGAAAAGCAGCTTATTTATCAGACTTCAATAAAGGTCAAATAGTTATGGTTTGATGATCGAGAACATAAATATTAGAAAAGGCACATTTAGTGGGCTGTTCACGTGCAGTTGTTGTGTGTACAGTCGAAAGTGGTGTATGAATGGTGAAACGACCAGTTGCCATCGAGCAGTGTGTCGTCGACGGCACATTGATTATAGAGGAGAGCGGAGATTGCTACACATTGTTTGCCATGACCAAAAAGCTACAACTGCTGAAATCACCACCAGCTACAACAGTGATGACCCATACAGGGTTTCTCAACACACTGTGCAGCATACATTTCTGCGTATGGGCCTAAACAGTCGGAGACCGAAGCATGTCCCTGCACTGACGGCATGTTATCATCCACTGCATCTGCTATGGGCCATGAAATATCGGAATTGGACATTAGAAGAATGGAAGAAAGTTTTCCTGGAGCTTATTAGGACCCATAATCCCTATAGAACAATCCCTGATGTCTGTGTGATACATGAACAGAGTTGCAGACCAGGTTCACCCATTCATGACAATAGTATTTCCGGCAGGGGATGTTGTTTAGCAACAGGATAATGCACCATGTCATAAGGGTCAAAACATCAGGAAGTTTTTCAAGGAACATTCCAGTGACTTTCAAGTCATGTCTTGGCCTCCAAATTTGCCTGACATTAATCCAATAGCGCATTTGTGGTTCCACCTGGAAAACCAAATTTGTGCTGCCACGCTACCCCCTCCCAGTGTGTAGAAATTAAAAGACAAGATGGTGAGCGTTTGGTACCAAATGCCTCAGTCTACATATCATCATCTTTTGGAGTGAATGCCACACCAGGTGCTGGCAGTTTTGAGGGCTAAAGGTGGTCCTACATGTTATTAACAGGGTGATCATAATGTAAAGACTCTTCGGTGTATATATATACACATATATACATACACATGCGCACAGATGCATACATTTCTGAATCTGATCTTGATAACAGAACAGTACCATTTGGTTAATGCAATTTGTTTTACTTTTATAGTTGATACACTTTTATTTTAATTTGTATCATTTTAAAATAAATATCATTAAAATGAGTTTTATATTAGTTTATATTTATATATTTTAGGTAGAATTTCAAACATTTCCTTATTCTCTCTATTGTGGAGAAATTCAAAAGGTAACTGCAAAATTTACAAATATTGGTAAACATACACTGCGCAGGATAATTATCGCTTCACCAACACCAGGAATATTTGCTATTGGAAACCCAGGTGAATGCATTGATTCACCTAATATGTTTAAAGAACTGACGTCTTCCAGGCAACAGTCTCCAGTGATAGCAAAATGGGAATCAGATTGGATGACTGAAGTGATGATGCCTGATGGAGAACCTTGTGTGCTAGATTCAGGAGCATCTATAGAAATTCCATTTTGGTTCAAAGGTCCTGAAACTCCTGGAGATTATGACCTTGATCTTTTATTTTATTATGAAAATGAACCATCCAATCACAAATTGAGGTAAATTTTTAAACATTTTATTATTTTTATGTACATTTTTTTATTTGTTAAAGAATAATTTAAAATATTAAGGACTGAATACTTCCATAGAAAGAATTGCACGTTATTGTTAACTTTCATTAATTCTTGTTTGCAAGGTACTGTATAAATTTCTTGTTAAATCAACTAGTTTTATCATCCAGTTCATTTATAATGTTCCTCAATACTTTGTCTAGATAAAATGTCGAGGAACCTAATGAACTAAATAGTGAATTATCACCAAGTTCAAATAGTTGAACAGAGACTTGAGAAGGGTTAAAATGCCCTTTTGTTCACTCAAAGAAATAATAACAGATGGCCCCTTCTCGAACTTACAGGAAAATTTGACAACCAGGAGAGGGGAAAAAAAAAAAAACACCAGAATTAATTGTGCAAAAGAACCTTTAAATGGTACTCTGATTATTTGCACTTCCATAAATAGTCACTAGTTCATCGGCAGTTTTGTGAATTAATAAAAAACATTTGTTTATATATCTTAATAGCTCACAGTTACTATTCTGTCCATAAATAATAATAAAAAGAAACATTTTATTTTAAATAAGAAGTTGCATGTGGAGCAAAAGTAAGTTTGGCAGATAAAAAACACTATTCAGCAGAATGATAGTAAATATAAAACATTTAAATTCATATTTACTTCAGAATTTGTATAGTATGTGCAAATTTACATTTTTTCATTCTTTTATTATTATAAACTACTATGGTTTAATTTTGGTTTTGTTACTCTTATAATAAAAACTTAACTTTCTGATAAGCATAACTTTACAGCCTGTTATTTTTAAAAATTTTAAATTCAAATATTTAAGTATTTGTAATCTAATATGTATGCAAATTATTAAAACATAGTACTGTTTTTTT
>KK118119.1:98535-125029 GCA_000611955.2 Stegodyphus mimosarum | reverse complement strand
AGGCAGTCAACTGTTTTTTATATATTTATAAAATAAAAAATAATTATTATTTTTTTATTTATTTACTTTCAAATTGCTGAATTGTACTTATTTACTTATTTTAGATATCGCCTTCTTCAGCTTTCCAGTGTTCTTGTCACACTTCCGTCTGTGTATGTTCAATCTAAAGCTATGAGGAGTTTTTGCTCGGAAGATAAGTTATCAAGTTTCCATCCTGCTGCTGTACCTACTAGTTTGATACTTTCCATAGAAATTAGTAACTTCAGCCAAGTAAGTTACATATAAAGTTTATTTATAAAACTGAAGGCTGTTTTTCATTTTGTGTCCATTCAGTGTATATTAGTGATTAGTATTAGCTCCCAATTTTAAAGTAATTACTAAACATTTAACAGTAAGTGTATTAATTTAGTAGTCAAACAACAATATTTGTTTGGCATATTATTTTACCTTAATTATTTTACCTTAAGTAAGTGTATTATTATAATTTCGGTACTTACGTATTATTACTACAACCTAAGTGGAAATGTCAAATTTCAGAATATGCTGAAACTCTGGTATCTATGCACATAAACATTCTTCTGACAACCAGGCTCCTAACAGTTCGTCAGTCAATTTAGATCATCATTTTCACATTGTTCTTGTGTCTTAAGCTCCAATAGTTTCTAGGAGAAGTCATTATATTTTTTGTATTCAACTCAATTTTAAAATATTGCTTGTGGAATTTGCCAACAATGGAAGAAATGGCAGCAATGAAGTTTTTGCAAGAGCACAGTATTTTCCCACAAAAGGGAAGATTGATGAGGTGCGTTTGGCAGATAGCTGGCATATAATGCTGAGTTTGTGCAATTCCATTACATTTTTTAAAGTAAAAAGTATACATGTCACAGTATACATGAAAAGAAAAACAACACAAAATATTAGAGCTGGATTTCGTCAAAAATGTGTTTTAAAATTTTAAAGGTATGCTTTCTTTTCACATATTAATAGTCTTTGCCAATATACATTCAATATTAATATTTTGAAGTTTTTTTTTTTTGGTTAATTGCAAAAATCACCAACTTGCATCTGATTAGTAATTTTTACATTTTGATCTATAAGCACAAAACTTTATCAAGGTGATTGCATTAATATCTATGTTGCATAATTTTAATTGATATGACATTATATAAATTGGTGGAAATATCAAATTCGCTAACACAACCTTGTATTTGGCGTACATTCACTAAAAACACTCAATCGATTTCGAGGGCAGCTACAGGTCCCTCCTCATCAGAAGAACAAAATACAAGAAGGGAAAAGAAAGCTGAGTAACGGCTTTTTATATTCTCGGGTAGAACCACGCGCGAGGAGGCAACGCCATCTATCGAGAAAAATAATCGTCAAGAATTATGTTAATAAAATTTTAAAAGCGCTAGGAAGGACTGGATTAGACTTAAAATCGTTCACTAAACTTGCTAAATCTTTGTGAATATGAAAAGCCTCAAGAAAATCCAATTCACCAACGGAAGAAGCTTTTTGGATAATTTTTGCAGATCCAAAATCAAAATTATGATTAAGTTTCCAACTATGATACGCTATTGGAGACTTGTTGATTTCGCCCTTTCGGACATAAGATTCATGTTCCTTGATACGAAACTTTAACGCTCTTTTTGTTTGGCCAATATATCTCAAGCCACACTGACACGATATACTATAAATTCCCCAAGAATTAAAGTCAGAAACAGAATCTTTTAGAGTCGAACCGTGAATTTTATTGATAGGGAAGAAACTGACCTGAAAATTGAATTTGTGGAGAATCCGTGCAACCTTATAACTAACAGAAGGATAAAATGGAAGCACGACAAAGTCATTAATATTATTTCTAACAGTGGAATGTCTTCTATGATGGGAATCTGAAAACTTTTTAACAGCTTTATCAATGATCACGGGAGAAAATCCTCGGTCAATAGCAACTGCTTTTAAATAATTAAGTTCATTGGTAAGCAAGGATTCTGTGGAACAAACTTTGAGCGCGCGAAATACATAATAGTAAAAAGAAGCCATTTTTTGCTTAACAGGGTGGCATGACTTAGCATGGGGTGGTAAACAAACTGCAAAGGGTTTACGGTACACAGTAGTGCTAAAATCAATTTCATTGCGGATTATAAGAATATCAAGGAAGGGGAGGGAATTGTTGGATTCAATTTCAAGAGTGAATTGGATGGCTGGATCAATTGAATTTATAGTAGATAAAATCTCGGATAAATCGTCTTTATTACCGTCAAAAAGTGCGAAAGTGTCATCTACATAACGAATCCAGAGACGAAAAGATAGTTTATCAAATAATTTTTCCTCAAAATAGTGCATATAAATGTCAGCAAGTACAGGACTGAGAGGATTACCCATAGCTAATCCTTCAATTTGACGATAATATTCATTTTGGAAAACAAAGTGGGTTTGACTGAGAGAGACTTTAGTAAGTGAAACCAACTCATCAATTTCAGTATGTGTGAAATGGAATTCCCTAAGCCTACTTTCAAGACATTTTAGTGCTCCTTCGACTGGAACGTTAATAAACAGTGATTTAACATCAAATGAAACCATAATGGAACGCAGTGGAGAAATACCTTTAAGTTTATCTATGACTTCAGAAAAATTTTTTACAGTGTGAATATTGTTAGCAAGTAAAGGAGAAAATCTGGAAACTAAATATTTGGCCAAAGGATATGATGCTGTACCTATGTTGAAAACAATTGGTCGAAAAGGAATCCCAGTTTTATGGACTTTTGGGAGAGCGTAAAGCCTAGCACAGTTAGCAATAGGTGGAATAAGTGATTTCTTCAACTGTGTTGGGAGTATGTGAGAAGCTTTAATAGTTGTTATTATGACAGTATTCCATACATTAATGTTTCTGTATTTTTATTTGATAATCTTATGGCAGAAAAAGTTGTGTCCTAAATTGAGTACTTCCAAATGTGAAGCATTGCATAAATTCTCATTTTTCCAGAGAAGATTGTTCTTGTAGGCATATTTTCCTCAAATTGAATCTACTACTTATGTGTTATGTCAATTTTGACATTGCATAAACAAGTTCATACTACAGATTTTAATTTTAGTTCTATCTGGCTTTTCATATTGCATTTGAATTGGTTATTAAAAAGTATTTGTAGACATAATATTTTAAAATCTTAAAATAAAGAATTAAATTTTAAAATCAATTCTTTAAATGTAATGGGCATTTTTTGAAACATATTTAAGCGGATGAGCAAAATTATCTACACCATTACTAGAAAAATAAAATTAACATGTTAAAGCAAGAATTATATATGGCCTGCAAAAGTATATGTTAAAGAAGTAGAAGTGGCTTGCAATCTGCCATTTGGCCAGCTCTGTTCCATAAACTACAAGATGAGGTAAGAGACACAGAATCTATTTTGAAAAGCATTTAATATATTAAACTGTTGGTTGAAAATGTTCACACTTTATGAATTGATAGTAGAACTGGAAGTTTGCTTTCTAGTGGACTTCATACATTGGCAATTCATAGCATAATTCATGCATAATGGTATGTTTATATGTTATGCTCATTTTGCTTCTGTCACAAATGAAAAATTTGTATGCCTTTTGTAAGTAGATTTGAGTTCTCAGTGAATTATAACATACTGATGACTCTATTGCATTTGCATCATCCTTTTTTTGGAATGTCTCAAATTAGTGCCTGTTCTTATGAAAACTAATTCATGAAATTCCTGTGAATATTGTTATAGGGAATAAGCATGTGGGAATTAGCCTCTCATATTTTGTAGTGATATTTTGCTTGGGATGCATACAGTGTACAGACTATTAAAATTTTTTGCTTTGTAGACTATATATATTGAGTGTTTGAGTGTGGCTGGTAAATGAAAATTTTTGTGACAGCAGTTACCTTTCATTTCTTGTATTATGCCTTCCCTTATTATCACACTTTACGTCATGTTATTTTTCATAGTTATAAATGTCATATTTTTCAAGTTTTGTTCTCCTTCTTACTATCTTTATTAATAAAATTTAGAAGCTTGTCTTTTAAACACACCAAATTATTCTATAAGCTATCATAATTCCATTTTTCCATCGCAAAAGTAGGAAAGGTAGGTATTGGGGGTTCATGAAAGAAGTCTGTACCTAGGCAGCAGTGTTCTTCTAGTCAGGCCCAGGTTATACTGAAGTTTGACAGTATATGTACAATTGGATTCTAAGTAGAAGCTTCTTGTAAACTTCAAATTGTTTCAGTTTATGAATGTGTTGTAGTGTTTTAAAATAGTCCCAAATCAGTTAAGAAGTTTTAATACTTCTTATTTTGTCACTGAAAATCTGTATTAATTCTAAATGGGCAAAATTCTGCATTTTAAAAATTATTTTTATTAATGCAACATAAGTTGAATATTTTTTAAATATTATGGAAATTTTTAATAAATGACAATTTAATTATTTGTGTAATGATAATAGGAAAATGAATAATGTGATTTATAAAATACATGACTATAATAATATTTGAAAATTGAAAGTTTTGGTTCTGTTGCATTCCCTCTAGGAACTCAATCAAGTCAGCCTTATACAGATATCCTGCATTAGTAAAGATTGGTGTTTTTTGCCATATGAAGATAATTGCCGTAGAGGTAAGGATTTTGTTGAGTTTAGCAACACATTAGAATTTGTTATCAGTGCATATATTCTGATTCATATGCCTGAAAAATAGTGCAGAATAAAATAGAGAAATCAAGGGAGAACTACGTGAAAAGAATGTATTTTCCAGTTGCTATTTGTTCAAAAGATATAAGTACAGTACCAGCCAAAAATTTTAAAACTAAATGAAATAGAGACTGCTGAAGTATTTATTTATCTGAAAAATACATTGAGTTGTTCAGGAAATAATTTTTCTCCCTTACCACCAAAGTAATTAGTTGTATTTTTAAACCAGCCTACTTCTTTCTTACCTGTCATTGTCTATTTTGACAGTTGACATTTCGAGACTTATTTGTAAAAATTTTTGTCTCACGGTGCTCTCGCCAGGATTCAAACTTTGGACCTTCTGAATACACGTTGAGCATGCTTCCAGTCACACCACAAAGGCATGCAGAAAAGAGGGAGTAAATACCTTATTAGTTCAATATATGGGTTCTGCATATTCTTAAAGAAACACATTTACTTCTCAACTATCAAGAAAATGATACCTATTTGAAGTGAATCAAAAACTGGCATTAAAAAATACATTGTTTACAACAGTGTTAAGTGCGAGTGATCATGGAGAATATATTATAAGAAGAGACAAGCCAGCTCAAAGAATTTCGAAAGCCAATATTCATTTATAAAAATAATAGTGATACTCTGTGTTTAGTGTGATTTTTAGATAGATATATATATATATTTTAACACTGTATGAGACAATACCACAATTGATTTGAAAGTGTACTGCCATCAACTGGACAAACTGAATGATATCATCAAACAGAAAAAGTGTAGCTTCAAGAATAGATTTATAATTATTTTTATTATTATGTAATGCCAGACCTTATATAAGTTTGTAATTCATCAGAAGCTATTTCAGCTTAGATTTGATGTGCTGATACATACACTGTTATTGGTCAGATTTGCCTTCCTCAGATTATTACTTGTTCCAGTCTTTACAAAATATTTTAAACTGTAAACTATTTGATTCAAATGAGGATGTGTATAATAGTTTTTCTCCCCCCCCAAGGAAAGATTAGAACTTTTATGAGCTTGTAATCATGCTACTACCAGAAATATGGTAAAAGGCACTGCCAAAATAGTCTATATATAATTGAATAAAATTTGTGTGTATTATAAGAAAATTGTTTTTGTGTGAGATAGGATTACTTTCTTATTAACATAATATATACAGTGTTCTGCTTTTTTATTCGTGAGTATATCATCTATTTATGTATTTATTGTTTTCCAATATATTATTTTTAAAACTCACAAAACAATAGTAAATTTATGTTATATTTTCATTAACAAATATACCTAAAATGGGAATTGCACTGAAAGAAAATGAATATTTTATCTGGAGTCCATATTTTTAAAATCGTCACTATAGACACTGAGCCCATTAATTTTTTTTAAATTTAGATAGTTTTAAATGTATTGGTACTTTGATTACTTGCGTCTACATTGAAAAGTCATCAAAGAGTATTTGAGACAAAGCAATGTGTTGCCAGAATACTCATGTGTGCAACACAGGTACGTACATAGCACATGTGTGATTTGGCTAGTGCGCAATGCTGAAGTTATATGATGTCAAATTTATGCTATGCTGTGATATTTTTTTAAGCAAAAACACTTAGCTGTGTAGATAGGAACAACAGCACAAAAAAAGAAGAAATTTCTAAGAAAGGTAAGTATTACCTGTGTTTCATTCTGTTTTAATTTTATTAGTTCACTGCTCCTATACAAAATTCTTGGTGTGGAACTATTTTCGAAATGACTGCTGCCTTTCATGCATTAGCTTAGTGAAAAATTAGTCGGCAGTGAGATCGTGAATGCTTTCCAAAGTCACCAATGAATTCACGACTCTTCAGTGGGAATGCAGATAATCTGAAAGTACCAAATTATTTTATGTATACATTGTGTGTGTATGTACGAGGGTTGGAACTTTAATAGTGGCAACTATTTATTTACAAGGAATGCAAAAGTGATTCATGTCACCATGTTTTACAGTCCTTCAATATAGTCGCCAGCATTGTGTACAACCTGTTTCCAACGATGTGGAAGTCGCAGAATACCTGTAGCAGCGCCTGTTTTGTTGATAGTTGGAATGGACCGGTCTACTGCCGCAAGAATCTCGGAAAGCGAGTGCCATGAAGTGGTTCCTTCATCTTAGGAATTAAGTCATAGTCACAAGGGCTTAGATCTGGGGAGTATGGTGGATGGTAAAGCACCTCCCAGCCCCACCACTTGAACAAATCAGTCACAGCTTGCGCTGCATGCGGCCGAGCATTGTCATGCAAAATGAGAGGAGCGTTCTGCAGAAAGTGTCGCCGTTTTTTTCTCAAAGCTGGTCAGAGATTGTGCTCCCAAAATGAGCAGTAATACTGCACAGTGACAGTCTGCTGTGGGGGAACGGTATGCGTTAGGATGACACCATCACAGTCGTACACAAGAATCACCATAACTTTCACATTGCTGGGGTTCTGACGAAATTTCGAACATCGTGGTGACCCGTGATGACGTAATTCATTTGATTGGCGTTTCAGTTCTAGCTGGTACGATCGGGCCCAAGTCTCATCCAGCATAATGATACGGCGTAAAAAAGCATCTCCTTCGCACTCATACCGCTCCAGGTGGGTTCGGGCAGCATTGTATTGTAGCCATTTCTGCATTTCCGTCAATTGATGTGGAACCCATCGTGAAGCAATTTTTCTCATGGACAGGCGTTCCTTCAGAATGTGCAGCAAAGTCGTATGCGCTAATCCTGTTTGTTTGCCCAGCTGACGAATCGTTTGGCGGCGATCACTGTCCATTAGTGCGACAACGGCTTGCACGTCTGCATCGCTGACACTCGAACAACCTGGCCGCAGCACGTCTGCCACGTTTTGCCGTCCTTCATTGAATGCTTTCACCCATCTTGCTGCAGTTCTGTAAGGCAATGCAGCTTCCCCGCAAGCCTCTTGAAGCCCTTGATGACACTGTCGTGCTGTACGACATCTGGCACATTCAATTTTTATCCAACATCTTTGTTTTTGTTTTGAAAACATCCTGGCAACACTTACTTTAGACTGCGAGCTAATACAAGGATCCGTTCTTCGCGTTACTCTGCATGTGCGTGATGTAGGCAGGAGTCTTTTTGCTGAGAGGTGCTTTGGTTTTGTTGCGTAGCGTTCTTTCAGCTGTGTTGCCACTATTAAAGTTCCAATGCTCGTACATATGTTAGAAAGGTTTTTTATATATCATTCTCAAAGGAACATAAATTTAATTAATGTGATGAATTATTGGAATAAATTCACTGTCAGTGTTTTAAGTATAAGCTATTTAGATTTCTATTGTAGTAAAAATATTTTAATAAACTGTATAGAAATATTATTTTAAACCGAAAAAATTCTAAATAATAAAATAAAAAAGTAAAATTTAGAGCACTAAAAAGGTAGCCATTGTTATTGACCATAGATTAATTGACTTGTCAAGAAGAACAAACCAATCCACTATCAATTAACAATAACCAAATTAAGTGAGAGTGTTTCATCTTTTTCCTATAATTCATCGCATTAATTAACTTGATGTTTCTTGGAGATGATATATAAATAAACTTTTCTAATGATACATTTTTGATTTTTATATGGCAGCTTTAGTGCAAGTATCCAGCTTTTTAAATTACTCATAATTTCTAGTTACACACACACACACACACACACATATATATATATATATATATATATATATATATACACAATTAATATATAGATTAAAATGCAATAACATGCCGAACAAATATTAATTTAGAAGTCGAATAACAAAAATGAGCGTTATATTTTCAAATTTTCACAGGACTAGTTTCGATGGTTTTACTGAACCATCAGCCTCAGCTACAAAAGTGCAAATGAAAGAAATAAGATATAATGATTAGATAAGATAAGAAAGCCTGGACAGGAGACAAGCTACTGGTGCCATCTGTTGATGAATCCAGAACTAAAACATAATTTCTTTAAAAGCTGAAGGATAAGATGGATTGGAATTAGGGTCGTTAACTAGAACAAAAATATTTTTTTTAAATGTGAAATGCCTTTAGAAAATCCAGTTCACCAATGGAAGATGTTCTTTGAATAATTTTGGCAGCAGAAAAATTGAGAGTGTGATTTTTGGACCAACAATGTTGGGCAACAGAACACTTCTGTGTTTCCTTTTTTCTAACATATGCCTCATTAATGTTCCTTAATGCAAAATTTCAAGGCTCTCTTAGTTTGGCCAATGTAAATTAAACTACACTGGCAAGGAAACCTGTAAATACCCCAGGAATTCATATCCGGAATGGGGTCCTTGAGTATGGAACTCGGAATTTTGTTGATGGGAGAATAAACGACCCAAAAGTTAAATTTCTGTAAAATACATGCAACTTTGATGGAAAGAAGGGAATGACAACAGAATTTTTATAATCTCCTAAAACAAGAGTATGCCTTTTGGTGTGTTAAGATGAGAATTTTTTAACTGCTTGATTAATAATGTTAGCTGAAGAGCCCCTGTCAATAGCTATTGCTTTTAAATAATTTAGTTCATCAAGGGATAGTTTGGAGGAGCAAACTTGAAGAGCACAGAAAACATAGGAATAAAATGAAGCTAACTTTTGTTTGGTCGGATGACATGATTTGAAGTGGGGTGGAAGGCAAACTGATGAAGGTTACGGTAAACTGTAGCACTGAAGTTGGATGTGTTACGTGTGACCAGAATGTGGAGAAATGGAAGAGAATTGCAAACCTCTCAAAGGGGAAATGAATAGCAGGATCAAATGGAATTCATTCTTGAAAGAACTTTATTTAAATCATTTTTATTACTTTCAAACAGGGTAAAAGTATCATCTACGTAGCGGAAGCATACAGGGAAGTTTAAAGTTTCAAACAATTTTGTTTCATAATAACGCATGTAGATATCAGCCAGGATGGGACTGAGGGGGCTTCCCATGGCTAATCCCTCAGTTTGCTTGTAATATTTATTTTGGAAAACAAAATGCGTTTGTTTCAGAGTTGAATGAGAGAAATTAGCTCATCAGTTTCGATGCAAGAGAAATGAAATTCGTGAAGTCTGGTTTCTAGACATCTTAATCACCCTCCACTAGAACATTGCTGAATAATGATTTTACATCAAAAGAAACCATGAGTAAATTTCTAGGAGAAATGTTTTTAACCTTTTTCACAAGCTCTATTGAATTTTTTATGGTGTAAGTGTTATTGTCTAATAGAGTTGAAAATATAGAAACTAAATATTTAGCTAATGGATATGAGGCAGTACCTAAATTTGATACAATAGGGCAGAAAGGAATACCACTTTTATGAATTTTGGGAAGAGCATATTATCTGGCACAATTCACAACAGATGGGATAAGCGAATGTTTTAAGTTGCTTGAAAGGATTTGGGAAGATTTGATCGCAGTTTTTATTTTTGACAGGTCCGAAGGTGAAGGATCTTTAGGCATCGGATTATATGCTCCTTCGTTTAAGGGTAAAGTGACAGCATCAGTGTAAGTGTTCTTACCCATGACGACTATCTGGTCACCTTTGTCGGCCTTTGAAATGATAATATCTAGGTTAGAATGAATTTCGTGCATTGTAGCTCTTTTTTGACGGTTAGATTTGGTTTCAAAGCTTCACAGAAACAAATGATAGGCATCTTATCGTTCATATTGTGAAATTCAACAATAAACCTTTGAAACCAAATCTAACCGTGAGAGAAAGAGCTGCAATGCACGAAATTCATTCTAACCTGGATCATTTCAGAAGCCGACAAAGGTGGCCAGATAATCGTCATAGATAAGAACACTTACATTGATGGTGTCACTAAGCTCTTAAACGAAGGACCATATAATCTGATCCCTAAAGACCCTTTATCTTCGGACCTGTCAAAAATAAAAACTGCGATCAAATCTTCACAAATCCTTTCAAGCAACTTAAAACATTCACTTATCCTATCTGTTGTGAATTTTGCTGGATTATATGGTCTTCCCAAAATTCATAAAAGTGGTATTCCTTTCTGCCCTTTTGTATCAAATTTAGGTACTGCCTCATATCTATTAGCTAAATATTTAGTTTCTATATTTTCAACTCTATTAGGCAACAACATTTACACTATAAAAAATTCAATAGAGTTTGTAAAAAAGGTTAAAAACTTTTTTCCTAGAAATTTACTCATGGTTTCTTTTGATGTAAAATCATTATTCAGCAATGTTCTAGTGGAGGGTGCATTAAGATGTCTAGAAACCAGACATCGCGAATTTCATTTCTCTTGCATCGAAACTGATGAGCTAATTTCTCTCATTCAACTCTGTTTGAAACAAACGCATTTTGTTTTCCAAAATAAATATTACAAACAAACTGAGGGATTAGCCATGGGAAGCCCCCACAGTCCCATCCTGGCTGATATCTATGTGCATTATTAGGAATCAAAATTGTTTGGAACCTTAAACTTCCTGCTATGGTTCTGCAACGTAGGCAATACTTTTACCTTGTTTGAAGGTAATAAACATGATTTAAATAAAGTTCTTTCAAGAATGAATTCCATTTGATCCTGCTATTCAGTTCACCTTTGAGAGATTTGCAATTCTCTTCCATTTCTCCACATTCTGGTTACACGTAATACATCCAACTTCAGTGCTACAGTTTACCATAACCTTCATCAGTTTGCCTTCCACCCCACTGCAAATCATGTCATCCGACTAAACAAAAGTTAGCTTCATTTTATTCCTATGTTTTCTGTGCTCTTCAAGTTTGCTCCTCCAAACTATCCCTTGATGAACTAAATTATTTAAAAGCAGTAGCTATTAACAGGGGCTCTTCACCTAACATTATTAATCAAGCAGTTAAAAAATTCTGTTGTCATTCCCTTCTTTCCATCAAAGTTGCATGTATTTTACAGAAATTTAACTTTTGGGTCGTTTATTCTCCCATCAACAAAATTCCGAGTTCCATACTCAAGGACCCCATTCCGGATATGAATTCCTGGGGTATTTACAGGTTTCCTTGCCAGTGTAGTTTAATTTACATTGGCCAGACTAAGAGAGCCTTGAAATTTTGCATTAACGAACATTAATGAGGCATATGTTAGAAAAAAGGAAACACAGAAGTGTTCTGTTGCCCAACATTGTTGGTCCAAAAATTACACTTTCAATTTTTCTGCTGCCAAAATTATTCAAAAAACATCTTCCATTGGTGAACTGGATTTTCTAAAGGCATTTCACATTAAAAAAAATATTTCTGTTCTAGTTAACGACCCTAATTCCAATCCATCTTATCCTTCAGCCTTTAAAGAAATTATGTTTTAGTTCTGGTTTCATCAACAGATGGCACCAGTAGCTTGTCTCCTGTCCAGGCTTTCTTATCTTATCTAATTATATCTTATCTCGTTCATTTGCACTTTTGCAGCTGAGGATGATGGTTCGGTAAAACCACTGAAACTAGTCCTGTGAAAATTTTTAACGCTGATTTTTGTTTTTTGACTTCTAAATTAATATATAGGTAATAAATATCAGTTGAGGGTATGTAGTTTTAAATACTTGTTAAATGAAACATAACTTGCAGCCTTCAGATACAAGGACACATATCACATTGATCCTTATATATATATATATATATGTAGAAGATGATCACCAGTATTATTCTGAATTGAAACAACTATGCACGTTATGTTTAGTGTAAAAATGGAAAAATTGCAAATAGGTAGATTAAGTGATAACCCCCCCGAAAAAAAAGAAAGAAAAAGAAAATTCATGGTTATGTAATTTAAATCAAGTATTGTATTTTATCTTTTCTGTTTTAAAATATGTAATAAATGCAATAAAAAGTTTTACCCCAGAACGAGAAAAATTCAAAGATATTTTGATTTATTTTTTCATGCATATATTCTTTATTACTTTTATGCAATCCAGTAAAATATGTAGCATGTCGTTTCATGGTTTCTTTTGCACCAAATTTTATTACATGGAAAACTTTTCATGTATTTTAGGTTTGTCTGTGATACACCCTGAGGAAACGCTTCTGTTGACATTAAAAGCCATTGGCTTTGATCCTAAATTAACAGGTATATATAGCTGTAGAATCTTAACAAAATCTATGGATTATATTTATTTGAAAGAATAAACTATTCAAATATTGAGTTTTCTTAATATAATGGGGCTGTAATTAAAAATTTATTTTTAGTGTCTAGTCAAAAAGTGAAAGTGTTTTCACACATTCCGGTGGGCAGAGTTGAGGTAAGTAAATGTAAAGTCATTATACTTTTTAATTTTTTCAAACCATTTTTAATTTCATTTATGGGCTGTAAGATTAAATACCTGGTTGTAATGAAAGTTTTCTGCCAAAAAACATTTTTAATAAAGATAGGAAAAAAGAATGGGAAACCAGTACCTTTAGTGTGAGCAGTAATCATATGATTTTCTGCCAATGTTTTGGTAGTTTTTCAAAGCCTTCAGCCCAGAAACTTCATAGCTGAGAGTCCAAAAACAGATTGACCTCATTTCATTCATCCTGTCCAGAATGGAAGATAGCAGTAGCAAAATGTAGCTGCAGTGTGGAAAAAAAAAAGGGTAAAACCCCGAAGGAGCGATGTCGAAGCTATGTGATGGGTGTGGCAAAAGATCTCATTCGAGTTCACAGAGTCCAACCGGTGAATGCAGACACATGTGATCGTGCATCATCTTGATAGAACGTTAACTTTTTGCGCCGAGTTAAACATTTTCTTTGATAGCAGGATCAATATGGACTAACATCTCACTGTCGAGGGCTTTACCTTTTTTCCAGATATTCTTTATGGATAATATCGCGGCAGTCCCACCAGAAACAAGGGATCTTTTGGGTAGTAAAATTGCGACATTGCTGACGGACATGATCTTCAGATAAAAAATTAATTATATTACGTTAATTTTTAAAAGTTGGTGCTGAAATGTAATTTCTCAAATGATGTTTTTGTTCATGGTAACGAGAAATGATAGTAGACGAAAATGGCGTGAAATTAATGGATAAGAAATGTGCTTTTGCCCTAAAGAATCCAGAAAGTCTTTTAGCTTGGGACATGTTTAGATCCCATCTAACTGATAATATGACGAAATTGTCAAGAGTGTAATACAGACATGGCACCTATTCCAGGGGAATTCATGCTGTTAGTTTAGCATTTAGATGTGTGTGTCAATAAACCATTCAAAGAAACTTTAAAACAACTGTGGAATATGTGCATGTTTGGGGCAGGGGGACATTTACAGAGTGAGGTGAAATGCGTCATGCCAGTGTAGAAGTAGTGTGTGAGTGGAAAATAAAAGCATGAAATGAAACTGAACTTGACATAATTAAAAAATAATTGAAAAAAATGTAGTATATCTAACAATCTAGATGGAAGAGAAGAGGATTATTTATTTATGGATTAGAGTAACAACGGTGGTGAAGATGAAATAGAATTTGATATGTGCCTGAAGATATAATGGAAGACAAATATGACAATCATTTCATGTTATCCAACAATGAAAATTTTTAAGTTCATGAGTTATGTCATTTCTTTTAAGTAAACAGCATTGAGGTGCATGTAGAAATCTAAATTTTGTATGCTCATCTTTTCCTTATTTTTCATGTGTCATTTTTAAATCTGGCATGTAACATGCACTCATAAATGTAGATCTTTTTTTTCTTTTCTTTTCTTTTGTTTAATTGTTTAGAAAGTGCACATTATGTGTCAGAATGTACAGCATATATGTATACAAAAGAAAATTTATCAGCAAGAAAAGTCACTTTTTTTCTCATTCTTAAAATCTTTTATAAGCCTCTAGAGCTCAAAGTTTGTATAATTTAAAGGAGTAAACTGCAGCATAGTAACAGTCAATTTATTACAGTTGTAGATTTAAAATGATAATGAAAAAATCATTAATTGTTAAAAAAATGTGTTTATTTATTTATTTTTTTATTGTAAAAATTGTGGAAGTGGCCAGATTTAATACTTTGTTTCACATTAAAAACACCAAATATGTTTCATAATCTTATATCAGAATTTATTACAGCAGATTGTTTTTGTAGTTTTCAGTATTTTTATCTAAAGTTTACAAAATTTAGGTATACATTATTTTGCATTATAGGTTGATAGCAGTTCCACACCATGCTCTGATTTCAGTCAAAAGTCCGGACTTGATCTTCAAGCAATACTTTCTTGTGATACTGCAGTGTCAGTTAAAGAATGTGATAAGCTGAAAGCTGAAAATGATACAGTTCTTCTCCTAGTAGTTATATGGAAGGTTTGATTTTATTTGTTCATATTTTATAACATTTAATAGTTTTTGTCACTTTTATGTTTTTCTAATTTATTTCATTAGTAATTTTTCTTTGTGAAAAGTAATCTGCTAAATTCGAGTCCTTGTAAACTTGTTTCTATTGCACATTTTAACTTTTGCATGAAAAGCTAATCAGAATTAATAACCTCTTCTTTAGTAATAGTTTAAACTTCAAAAATAGTTTGTTATAAAAAGTTAAATAAAAAAAAATGTTAGCACTGAGCATTTTTAGTAAACTTTTGATTTACTTAAAGCTGCTTCCCAACTGATGCACTGTGTCACACTGGTGTACTGCAGAAATTTAACCTCAAAGTTCTGATTATGGGTGATGGTGCTGGAGGGCTGCTGAATGATTCCCTTCTTGCTTCATCACTCTTTTTTAGGTTAGACATGTATAAAGTCATATGTCCCATTCCTGCCATTGCTCTCTCTTTCACATTATGCTTCTAAAACTCAGAAAATCTTTGCTTTTCTTCAATTTCCAGTTGTCTGTTGCTGTGGGAGTAATAATTGAGTGTTTCAAGATTGTGCCACTTTTGTGAGAACTGTGCTCAGGTGAATGTTCATTGTTGCTGAGTGTTCTGTGCTAAACATCTTAGTGGGAGCACTTTTTTCTGATTTTGCATTTTAACAAATGTGGAACATAAGTCAAGTTGTTATTTTTTTCTGACAAAGATGCTTTTTCTTTTTACCGTCAATCTATAACATCCATTTTAACTGAAGCTATCATGGTCTGATAAGAAAGATGTACTTTCATATGATGAAATAAACACTGATGACTTATTTTGTTTCTTTTCATTAACCATTTTTCACAATCTGTTTTCTTCAGAATCAAAAACTATCTAAAATAATTTTTGAACAATGGACGTTAGCATTATGAGTTAGAAAATATTAATGTGTAATTCGTATACCTTGCAGATATAGACGTTTGTCATTAATAAGCATTTTCCTAGCACAGTTTTGGGTGTTTTCTTACTTCAGATGCCTAGTTACAAAACATATTCCATATCCTTGATTATAGTGTCATGTTTTTAGCTTATGAGATTTATTTTTTATCTTTATATAAGAAAGAATATCTTGAATAAAGAATATCTGCTCAATGACTTGTATATTTTTATATGATGCAAATAATTGTACTATTACACTTCTTTATTTTTACATATTTTAATTCTGTTAAATGTAACTTTTAGCTACTCACAGTAATGGAAAAATGCGATATTCACCCATGTATTTCTCTTCACGTTTTTTACTAATTTTATTAAATAAAAAAATTGAGAGGAAAAAGCAATGAATAATTTATAAGAACATAACTAATTAAAAGTATTAATGGATAAATTATTGGAAACTGTCACAATATTATTTATTTAGAAAAAATTCTATGTTCCCGTAAGAATACTTAATAATAAAGGGTGTCCCAAAGTTTATACAAGATTTGAATTTTGTGCCATTTGTGCAGTAAAATGTTGCCAACAGAAAAAAGACATTGGGGCAGTTGAGAGTTCAGGGTAATTAAAAACGTAGTGCTAGGTGAAAGAACAACACATTTTCATTTTTGAGCAATATTTAAAATATAATGAAGGTTTGGCAGCTACAGTTAATCTCTTAGTATTTAGCTAAATTGAAAGACACTCACTGGTTGAAAAAATGACTTAGATGATATTTGAATATTGATAGGAGCGTAATCGAAAAGTAAGTGCAGTGACCACTGGATAATATATTAACTTGCATTGACAAAATTAATGAATTCAGAAACAAAATTCAAATTCAGAAAGATGTGAAAACTAGTTTTCTTAAAATGTTTAGTCAGTGATGTAATTTGTATTCTATAAAAGAACTGCTAGATTTTGTGGATCAACACCTATGCATGCTGGAGAGAAAATTTTAGCATTACTTTAGTAATAATAATAATAATAATAATAAAGAGATTGAGTTAGAAATTTATTTGCCATTTCATTAGACCACATGTCATTTGATTTATTAGTGAAAGAAAAGGAGACGTTATTGACTCAAAACACAATCATATACTTAAATTTGAGTTTAAAGCTGTTCCATTATCTCAGTGCTGTGTTACTGAGGGGGAAAAAGTTTCATTTCGCCGGCAAAAAAGCTGTAAAAATTTGTTTACTATTTGCTACAGTGTACATGGGTGAACAAAGCTTATGTGCCCACTGTCATGTGTTTAAAGAGATCAGTGATCATTTAAAGGTCTTGATCACAAATTGTATGTAGCTCTTGCAGATAAATCTGGGTATAAAAAATTTATGTTCTCAAGAAAAAGAATCTAATTGAAATAGGAAGGTACTATATATATTAACTGTGGAAAAAGAATATTGCAGACATTAATCCTTAAAATATGCATTTTATCATTAAATTAGTATTATTATTACCATATTTATATATAGTCACTAATTCTTTTGTGTATAATTAATTTTACATCTGTATTTTCACATCATAATTTTATAAAATAACTTCTGAAACTTTAATTTCAGTTTTACTTCGTCAAATCTGACAATTTAGTTCAAAGATAAGATATAGAACTTACATCAAATGTCAGTCACTAAGGATGTATGGATTCCATTTATTTCGTGCTTATGTTTGCCGTAGAAAACTTGTCTGAAATGAAAGTTTATCTCGAATATTTTTGTATTATAATGCAAATTCATTTGAAAGAAAAGTCTGATTAATTGAACTGCGTTAGTGGATTTCATTTCTCCATGCCTTCTGCTCAAATCACCTTTTGTATATGGATTTGGGTGTCAACTGCTTGCACTAAGTCATCATTGCTTACATGTAGCCAAGGAAAGCACAGCTCACCATGGACATTTTTCTGACCTTTCATGAACAGGCTCACCTATTTTTGCATTTTTCTGCCCCTTCTTGCATTCTCACCAAACACTTCGCTAATCTGCAGCTTCCATGCTACTTTCTGTTAAGAACAATATTCCACAATTTGTGGTGAAACATTCCATTTTTTTAAATATTTTAACTACACTGTACAAAATGCACAGATTGATGCTGTGAATGTAAATGGTGTCAGATCCATCACAAAAAATGTTGTCACCCTACATATGCACTTATTCTCACATGTGCCAGAAATTTCAAATGACATTTACAGGTACAAGTTTTGAAGCACTGTAGGCATATATGCATTCTTTGAAGGTATGCTAAGTATCGCTGAGCTTTGCTGACAGTTAGGCTGTATCTCAGTTTTGTTGGATAATACATCGAGGGACTGTTTGAGGGTATTCCGCCACTTTTCTCTTGCCACCAACTACTTGAAAGGACTTTTGGCTTGGTATGTATATTGAGTGCCTTCTTGCCATGCAGATACTCTGAGGCCTATCAGTATGGTAATCAGCATCACTAAAGACTGCACCATCTGAGAAGTAAATGGTATTTACAGATGGATCATACTTTAAAAATAACCTTCATATTTTACCTCTTTAGCTTGACATTGTTACTCAGGAAAAGAACTGTATTGGCATCCTAAATGGCCACTTGTGTTGCCTGTACCTGGAGCTGGGTTTAAATATAATTTATTCATTTTTTAAACA
The DNA here is from genome assembly GCA_000611955.2 of Stegodyphus mimosarum. NCBI lineage: Eukaryota > Metazoa > Arthropoda > Arachnida > Araneae > Eresidae > Stegodyphus > Stegodyphus mimosarum. Next base: position 106,492 of record KK118119.1, on the reverse strand, counting down.
TTATATATTTAATAAATATTTTTTTCATATTTAGTTTTCTAATTCTCCTCCCCTTCTCTTCTAGGCTAAAGTTAAAAGAGATGACATTGATATAATTATCACTGGGCAGCATCATGTACCTATACACACACTTGAACCTTCAAATATTACAGCCAAAACTCCATCAGTTGAAGTAAGTACTAAAAATTTTATATGAATTAAACTGTTTTTAATTAAGAAATTAATTAAAGCTAGTTCATAATGCATCCAAAGCTTATAGCAGTTTATCCTGATATATAATATTTGTTGCTATTAAATGAAATAATTTCTTTGTTGATAAAATACTTATTTTCTCTAAACTGATGGAAAACTTAAAGTGCATGTGTTGCATTATTTACTTGTGATACATAATATTTAATAGAATTAAACAAAGCTTTGAAAATAGAACTTTTTCTGTTAAATGTTGCTATATAAAAGCAATAAATACTACTATTAATTTTTTGGACTAAACATCCTTACCAAAAGTGCAAAAGCTTGCAGGTAGTTTTAACATAAATAAGGAGAAGAAATGAGATTTTGTATAAAATTGCAAAAGTGATTGGAAATGTTAAGTTTTTGAAAATGGAATTATGCTTAGATGTGTATGTTGTACTTTGAAACCTTAATAAGTTTATTGATATTATATAGTGTTGCTAAAAACATAATGATATCTTAAGATGAAATTTGGATTCGTCATTGCAAGAATTTAAACCTGCAAAATAAGTTGAATTCTATCAAGGTAGTGAGTGACCTTGAGATTATTCCTGTGACTGTGCAACTTTAGGTTCTGCTAACTATCCTTGAAATATTCAGATTGTCTCTTCAGTATCTAGTTTTAAATTGTATCAATTTGTGCAGCCAGAAATAGGATATAAATTCAAAAACCAACCATTTCTTTAAAATAAATTAAATTAGTAATGCAAAATGAGTGGAGGAAAATAAACTAAAAATAATGAACAATCTACTTGAATTCATGCCAAGAAGATTAAACAAGGATTTTGAAAGGTAATAGTAATCCAATAAAATATTAGAAAACATTTTAATTTCATTGGTTTGATAGAATAACAAATACAGTACAAAGTCTGAGATCCAGACATCCAATATCCAGAATGATCTAAAATCCGAACCTCAAAGCCACAAAGTACTTTTTTGTTTTTTTTTTTTCCATTTGATATTTCCTTCCATAATAAAACATGTGGAGAGTCCCCATTCTTAATTTCATTTATTCACTAAATAAAATACTCGTTATTTAAAGAAATAAAACCATTTAAGCATAAATTTGTGAGATTAATAATTTGGCTTCGTAGCTGCTGTCTGTTTAGCAGAACCCAAACATTCTACATAGGAACATCCGTGGTGATTCATTATTTATTATATTTTGCTTTCATCACTGCATGTTATCAATGCATAACAACTTGAGTAATGACTCATGCAGTGATGTCTAAACATTTTTCTTTATATATTAGTAATTGAATAACAAGAGTAAGACAACATATTATACTGACATTACACTTGACGATGATTACAGATTTAAGTTAAATGCACTAGGAAAAGTTGATGAGGAAAAATTTAACAAAATTTCATTTCGTATGCTAAAAATATATTTTGTTAATGAAATTCCTAGGCCAAAAGATTACATTTAGTGCTATTTGAGTGAAGAATAACTAATATGTTATTCACATAAACCCAGAACCAGCATCAGGGCTTGTATGGCCGTACCGGGCGGCAGAATTTAGGGAAAACAAAATTTTTGGGATTTGGAGAAGCACCAATCGACAGAAATAAGGGATGACAGAATTTTTATAATTTATGGAAAGCACTGGGATCCAAAGTTTAGGGGCGGCAAAAATTTAGAACTTGGAGGCGCTTTGTAGCAGAATTTAGGACCCGCAGAGGCAGCATCAGGCGGTATCTAGCGCCGGTCATAGAGAAGCCTTAAGTATATGTTGGAGTTTATTTATTCAGGACTCAGATTAGCCTTAAGCATGGGCAAGAAATAGACATAAGTCTAATACATAACTAAACTAATACAATTCAGTACGTGATAGAAGCAAGACAAAATTTAGTGGAACAACTTGTCTTTCAGTCGCCAGTCTTATTATCCATAGCCAATAATGTATAGCAGACGTTATTCAACTAGGCTAAAATTATCTTCATTGATTATGAGGAATTTCAGTTAATGTAGCAGACTGCAAACCAAAGGTTAATGGATTTTGTAAAGAAATGTGGAGAAGCGCTAATAAACGAAGATAATATAACAGAACTTTTTCATTAGGATGACAATGCCCCAGTCATCAATCAATTAACAGATGGTGAAATCCGTAGTTATGGTTCTAGATCCAGAAAACACCGCTACCAATACTGAAGAAAGTGACAGATGTTATAGAAAACAAGGAAATTTTGATTGACAGGTTAGTCGGAATTCTCGACACAACAATTACAGAACTTGGAACAGTGGAACTTTGTAACTGCTCAAGAAATTATGTCTCTTTATAGAATTAAAAAAAATGCCTATGTTTAAGCTCAATATTTTATATTTGAGAAACATATAAAATTGAGGGGGGCCACTGAATAAACTTTTAATTTAAAACATTAACTGAAATTATAATTTCAGTAGATTTAAAAATTTTAACATTTTTCAAAGTGTTTGATCTTTCTTTCTTTCTTCTTCTTCTTCTTTTTTTCTTTTTTTTTTTGTGTTTGTGTGTGTGTGTGTGTGTGTGAAATATTGTATGTATAATTAATTTATTTGCAGTATGTCTGAGATTTAAATGCAGATAATTTTTAACCAAGCTTTAGAATTACTTAGGTATTTTCTGAGTGATTAAAATTGACCAGGATATTTAATTTCAAAATTTAGAACTTTTGATGTTATTTTCAATTTGCCCTGAGGGATTGGGCAAAGAAGTTAGAATTATTGGAGGAAATAAGTTAAATGAAGTGCAACAGAAAATGCTAATAATTTGATATGCTGTACAAGGAACTCATGTGGTATCCACATCAGATTTTTTTTAGTAATGGGACACAAAGGAATTAGGCTTGTGTTGCTGTTGTCCAAACAAGAGATTGAATAGATGCAGCCAATCAGAATAGAATAACAATAGATAGAATAGCATAGAATATCAATAGATAGAATCAGTAGATAACTGTGTTAATAAACAAGATTTGTGACTTTTCTGACTTTTTTGTTTGCATCTGATTTAATTATGTTGATTAAATAGTAAATTTGATACACTAAAGAACTAGAATGCAGTATAAGTAAGCAGAAAATATATATTAGTATGTAACATGCATATGTGTGTGTGTAATGTGTGTGTGCGTGTGTGTAACTATTATTGCTGTTAAAATTCTTTATAGGTATTTTGTTATGTTTTGTTATGAATACTTGCAAATGTTTTGCTGTTTTTTATTTGCATTTCTTTTCATAGCAGGTTGAGGACGTTGCATCTTTAAGCCAAGAGTCAGAAATTGTTCAATTACAGAGCAATGTGCCTTCAGATTTAACAATAAATTCAGTGTTAAAATGCTCTTTAATTCACCCTTTCCATGTGCAGCACAATTTCAAAGTTAAAAGGTAAAATATTTTATCACCTTTTTTTTAAATATAAATTCATCCTTCCACAGGCAAATAGTTTTAAATGGATTTTGGTTATGTGAGGTATTCAGAAAATGTTACTACAGGTTTTATTTCCTTAAATATTAATCTTGGACATGTACTTCCAAATTATAAAATTTTTAAATTGTGGTAGAGAATCGAGTGAAAATTTTCAAAACTGTGTTAATGGTTCTCTAAAAATAAAATTTGACGTTTTTCATGGTTCCTATTCAGCAAGATTTCCAGTCAATAAAACATTGTACTTTAATTAGTTAAAATAAAATTGAAAAGTTAAGTCATTCCTTTATGCAAAATTCACAGAGATATGCTCAATAGATACCTTTTAAGCCAGCTATAAATTTAAGAGCAAATGCTGATGTTTATAAGCCAGAACGATTAATTACTAAAATGAACAGCTTTTGCATCATAGCTGCTCATGAAATCTGGCCTGTAGAATTCAAGTCAAAAAACAGAAAAATTTCTGAGTATCTCCAAGTTGAGCATGTTTAATGTGTGGAATTTTTTATTTTTTATTGAATTGTTGTATAATGAAATTTTTATTAAGTGGGGTTTTTGCATTATGGGAATCACAGGAAAAGTTAGCCTTTGTTTTAGCCTCAGTAATATATTTAATCTTCTTCCTCAGTGTTGAAACTTTTGTTTAAATTTTCTAATTTTAAGAAACTGAAGAATCAGTATTTAAAGAGTTAAAGCCTGTAGGTGCTTTTTTACAAATGTAATTTGTTTCAGAAAGTCATTTTTCAACTAAAACTATTTTTCGTATAGAAATTAATGTAAAATGTTTTAATCTGTTCCTAGGCCACAGAGGATTCCTTATTTAAACTTTACAAACAATATTTTATGCACAAGTTCATAACATAAAAACGAAAGAAATCATTAAATGTAATTCACACATACTCCTTTTCCAAACAAAAACAAAAAAGAGAGAAAAAAATAAACATGATTTTAAACAGATAAATGAAAACTTTATTTAATTTTGCTGCACTTTTACAAAGGAAAGTGGATGGCTTAGTGGAAAGTAATGAAGAAGAGAAAGGGAAGACATGTTATTCTTTGTATATGAAGTTCTCTTCTATAAAAATACTGGTAATTTTTTCCTAGGATATATCTATTATTTATTTACTTTTATCTCTTCGTACCATTTGAGCTCTGCTTGAGACTCCTTTCTGTTATTGAAAATTTGTCCAGTCCTATTGTTTACATTTTACAATGTTTTTGAAAAAAGACATAGTATTGCCACTGAAAATGCTCATGCTGAGCTCGATATAGCTTGATTGAAGTAATATTGTTATGCCAAACTTTTCAACTTGCTTCATTTATCCTAAAATTTTCTGATGAAAGAAAGGTAAACCTCTTTCAAGCGGTGCCTTGTCATCTTCACGATGAATTGTTTTATAGAGCAGCGATTCCCAGTGAAGTTTAGAATCAAATTGGTAAAACTGTGAGTATGAGCCATTATATGATCAAGACTGCTTATGAGAGTGATACCATGGATCAGTCAAGTGTTTCTGAGTGGTGTAAATTGTTTCTGGAGGAAGGAGAGCAAGTTGAAGATTAGCAACAGTCAGAACACCCTTCAATGGGAAAACATGACGAAAACTTAATGAAAGTGCAAAATCTTTTAAACTGTGACTGCAGATTGAGCAGATGATATCAGAACAATTAAACGTGCCAAATACTATTATGCATGAAATTGTGACTAAAAACTTTGGAATGAGAAAAGTTGTGCAAACTTGGTCCCAGAGGTGTTAACCAATGAAAAAAATGAAGGTGCCTTCTGATTTGTTAAGAACTTCTTGATTGTGTTAGCAGTGAGCCAAATTTTCCCAACAATGTTATCACCGGAGACGAGTAGTGGCTTTTTGAGTACAACCCCGTGACAAAACTCTGAATGGCACACCCTGCCACACCTCGCCCTAAAAATGCCTTATGAACAAGTTGAAATGAAACTGATGTTGATCATCTTATTTAACTGCAAAGGAATGGTTCACAAAGAGTTTGTACTGCCTGGTCAGACTGTGAATGCTGCATTCTATGTGAAAGTACTTGAAAGACTTTGAAAACGAGTCACCCAAATCTGTTCAGCAATCACTGGATTATGGAGGTTCCATCACGACAATGTGCCGAGCCACCAAATGTGCCGAACTGACCAAATTTGGTAGCACACAGCTTTTTCATCCACCCTATTATGTTATTAGCCCAGTTATTGCTCCTTCAGACTACTTTCACTTTCCCTTAGTGAAAAGGGTCATGAAAGGATGGCACCACAGCTTTGTCTAGTCTATTTAAGAGGCTGTAACAAGGTAGCTGAAGAGCATTCCAATTTCTGCATTTTGGGGAGCTTTCAGTGATTGGCAGAGTTGCTAGAAACTGTGTGTTGAAGCTTCACCAGTAGCGCACGTTCTGGTAACGTGAGAGGCATGTCCACTGGAGCTCGTTTACTTCAGCTGAGATTATTTGTCGGAGCTGTCTACTACTTGCTTCTATAGCCCATATTACTGGCGCTGTCATCGCACAACATTTGCATTTTTCTTTGATACCCGTGTTTTATGCTAATTCTCATTATTGTAAGCTACAGCAACGACGCGATTTTTGGAACTAAAATTTTTTCCCGCGGAATCCTTTTTCCCATGTCTTGATTAGTCTAAATACCAACTTTGGTGCCATTTCGGCTATTAGATCGCGCTACAGGGCACTCCAGACACTGTCACTTTAAAAAAGATCACCCTGTACATTTGCTGACTGATAGATGTACAATGTGAAGGAAAGAATAAGATGGAGCAATTAACTTTTATTGAAATTCAAAATAGAAATGAAGTATGAGCCAAACGTGTTTTTAACCAGGACAGTAGTACATTTGCAGTTAGCAAGGCCTAGTGATACCTAATATGCTAGCTATAAATTATTACTACCTTTGAAAAATTCTACTAAGTATCCAAAGCTTGTGTAATTCCATCTGCATAAAATCGAATTCCCCTACTTGGCATTTCAGATTCAGAGTTTATATTTCATTAAATAGTAGGAATGAAAATGTATTGTATTGATAAGAGAATGAAAGAATATGTACAGTATAAAATGCTCTAACTAGAAAGTTATTTTTACCAACAGATCTGAAATTTTTATTTTAGCTTTCTTAACCTATATTTGATACATAATAGATATACAGAGTGTCCATAATTAAACTTGAAATTTGCGAGCAGTCTGAGCACTATACAGCAGAATTGCATGAAAATTGGGTAATGGCAGAATGAAATGATGGGAATTTTATCGGGGTAAAAAAACAATGAGTTTCAAAAACCATCCTTAGGTGGCATACCATAGCATTATTGAGAACATATAAATAATTTACAAAATATGCTCGATGTGATTTCACTATTGTTTGCTGCCATCTGGAAGTGTAAAATTGACTGTTGAAAGCAGCATGAACTGGGGAATGTTATGCACATGGCGTTCTATGATTGCTTTAAGGTCGGATAGAGATGTGATGGGATCTCAGTAGACCATGGCCTTGAGGTATCCCCACAGCCAAAAGTCACAAGGATTCAAGTCGGGTGATCTAGGAAGCCAAGCTGTAGGAAATTGCTGGCTGATGATTCTGTCGTCACCGAAATGGCAGCGAAGTACTTGTTTCAGACAATGGGCGATGTGTCGAGAAGCACCATGTTGCATAAACACTGTGGTTGTATCGCACCGCCTTGCCTGAAGAGTCGGAATAACAGATTGCTCTAATAATAAGAGTATCGTTGACCAGTGATGGTGCATATCACAGGCCCTGCGGCGCTGTGCTCTTTGGGAAAAAAACGGACCCACAGTGAAGGTTGCAGTAAAACCGTAAACCATTACATGCAAAGAGTGTAATGGAATTTGAAGGATAAAATTCCCATCATTTCATTCTGCCATTAGCCAGTTTTCATGCAATTCTGCTGCATAGTTTTTGCTACAGACTGCTCACAAATTTCAAGTTTAATTATGGACACCCTGTACATAAGATAAAAAATATGTAAATCAAAATTCTAACTTAAATTTACAATTTTAGTGAGTTATTAATTAGCCTAATCAAAATGTATTGAAATGGAAACTATATCACTCTGAATTAAGATTAACAGTATGCCTTTTTCTGCTTTTTGGCTTATGCAGACTGCTGTAATCCTATCTTATTGTTAGGTTCTTTATGGCCACAAAATGTTATCTAAAATTAGAAAAAGTATTTAAATCTGCCAGAACTGCAAATTTGTCCTTAATCAGTACAATTTTCTTTTTTGATTATGCATCTACATCTATTTTCAATGTATCCACAATATATATATACATACATACATATAT
>KK118119.1:74179-96053 GCA_000611955.2 Stegodyphus mimosarum | reverse complement strand
AAAAAAAAAAAAAAAAAAAAAAAAAAGTAAGCCACACTATAATAAATTCACCAGTTTGTATGCATTTCCAAAATTTCATTAAAATACCATCAAATTCAGATATATTGCTTTCTATAAATCACTGGTATTCCTATAAAAGCCAACTATTTAACTGTCTTTGTAACATCTTCCTTTTCTTTAACGAACATGATTTTATTAACAATAAGCCAGAATTTTTCTTAAATTTACCTACAGTTACATTGATGACATCAGTGGCATTAATAATTACAATTAAACTGGGGGGAAGATATGTATCTTAAATACCTAAGTGTAATGAAACTAACAAAGAAGGCAATGAAGCAGATTATTTTGACCTAAATTTACAATCTGAACAATACTTGTTTATTTGATGAAAGACTTTATTTCAAAACAATTACACTAATTAATTATAATAATACCTCCAGAAAATTAGTACTGTCACTTTTATTAATCAAACAAAAATAAATAAATAAAAATTATTTGCAATAACAGCAATGATTTTACAAAAAAGCTTAGTCTATTAATTAAAATACTAAGATAACAAAATTCCACGTAATTTCATCAACCAAACTACTGTTTTTCATGATAGGCTATACCTAAGCCATTAGGGCAATATAGTTTGAATGTCCTTAACACAGTACAATTAGGAATTCTTGTCGAAAATATAACATTGGTTTTAATTTAAATTAGACTGTATAATCATTTTCTATTTTTTATTAACAAAATGGGTCTACTTTAGCTTCTAAGTCCTAAGAAAGCCTGCTGGAGTGAATTTTATAAAGTCTGTAAGGTACGACAACTTCTTTTATTTCCTGTCTTTATTCTCTTTATATTATCAATAATTTGTAGCAAATTTCTAAATTCTTGTTTTATATTCTCCCAGTTTGCTCATAAATTTCTTCACTGTTTACTAGACACAACCCTTGCAATTTTTTTAAATTTATTTATTTATTCACAAAATGTTCAATAATTTTTCAAAAAAAAAGATTTTTTACTTTGCATTTTATTTTTTTAAAACATTTTAATTAACACTATAGCTTATTTCATTCGATAAAGTGAAGCAAGCTGATAGATACTTCACTAATCCTGGTAATTTGATGTTTTTCCTTTTTCAAATTATTCATTTTTTATTATTACATATTCATGCTACAATAGATGTTTTTTATTATATTTTTAGATGAAATTTTCATATATTGGATTGCTTCTGTTTTTCTAAATATTTTTACTGAGTTTAACAGTTTAAAATCTGTAGTTTATCTAAATTCATTACTTAATGCATTTTATATTTAATGTTAGTTATTTTGTTTTATGTTTATATTTTATATTAATATATTTTTTCATTTCAAAACTTTTTTTGCTCTTTAGTTACAGATTTTAAGACCTAACTTTTCAATTTTTTACTTCTTATACAAACTTTTCATCTGTTTCCTCATATGTAGGATTACTTCTGTTTTACCTGTTTTTGGAATTGGTCCACTCAAATTGTAAATTTTAAAACTTTATTGCTTGTTTATGATATATGCCATTATATTTAACACAATCTTTGTTTTAAAAATTTCCATATAGTTTTTTTTTTCAAGTATTGGCTTAAGAAATTTGTATATGATTTTGTTTTCAGTTATTGGATTATTATTTTTATGAGTTGTCTTTTTGTATTTGATCTACTCCAAACAATTTTTAATTTGTCTATTATTTTGCATTTGTCTATGTTTTTGATGATATAATTTTGTAACTTTTTCCACTGCTTATTTCAACCTGTAGGGACTGGACTGATAAAGACGCAGATAAATTTTATTGATTTTTAGGATTGTTTTTAAGTTAAAACTCTAGTTTGTTTCTATGTTGCATAGCTGCCAACTTTTACGAATTTTTCGTAATTTTTACGAAAATGCGTTTGTCTTTACGATTTTACGATCATAATCCATTTTTTACGATTTTTTTCCCTTTTCAAGTGTTTTTAGTGATTTTTGTCAAAATTTTAGAATGTTTTGCCAATTCAGCGATTTTCGCCAATTGCATCGTGTTTTACCGCCAACTACCGACTATTTCGAATCCAGTAACCTGCAGTTTCTCCCAACTCGCCGCTTAACCAGCCAATCCAATGCGCTGAACTTGCTTCTCCCACTCTTTTCTTTGTGCGCGCCAGATTATTTTTTTCGCGTTCTCTTCAGCAGCAAGGGAATTACTCAGCTCGGACTCAGCGAGCGTGGATTGTCGCATTCTGTTTTTTTTTTTTTGCACGTGCTACGAATTTTCTTAATACGTCGTTGTTTTGAAATGAGTTAAAAAAAACCGTATTCTCAATATTTTCGGCCTGCCTACAAAGCCGAATTTCCAACAATTAAAGAATCCTTCAAAGGAAATAACTATGCATTTTGCAACGTGTGCGTGTGTGACTTCATAATAAGTCACGGTGGAAGAAGCGACATTGTGAAGCATGTTAAGTCTAAAAAGCATGAAGTTAATGCTTCGGCTTCGACAACGTCAAAGAAAGTGGATGATTTTTTTTCAAATTCGGCTACGAATTCGGATGCCGATGTCATTTTGGCAGAGTGTTTGTTTACTGCATTCCTCATCGAACACAACGTGCCGCTAAGCGCTGCCGATCACGCCGGTCAACTTTTCAGACGGATGTTTCCCGACTCCAAGATTGCTCAGAAATATGCTTGTGCTCGCACGAAAACATCTTCTATTGTGAACGAAATTGCTTGCAATGCACAAAGTAAAACGTTAGCTGCACTCCAGAATTCAGCATTTTCGGTGTCAATCGATGGCAGCAACAACAGCGATTGGAAGCTTTACCCCATCGTTGTCACATATTTCTGTGATGTTTCTAATGAAATGAAAACTCATCTTTTGTGTCTTCCATTGTTAAATGGAGACGCTACGGGGGAAAATATTGTCTCCTTACTAATTAATTGTTGAAACAACTTAACATCCCAATATCAAACTGCATTTCATTTGGTGCAGATAATGCTCATGTCATGGTGGGTGACAAAAAGGGTGTAGCCTCTTTCCTCAAAAAAGAACAAAATGAATTAATTGTTATTGGATGCCTATGCCACTTAATTAATTTGGCAGCAGAAAAAGCTGCAGCTGCTTTACCATTAAATATTGACCAGCTTCTGATTGATGTGTTTTTCTATCTGGAAAAAAGTGTAAAAAGGAAAGAAAACCTAAAGAATTTCTAAGAACTGTGCTCTGGTGAAACAAGAAAAATTCTGAAACATGAATGCACGATATGGTTATCCTTAGGCAGAGCGCTAGGAAGGTTTATTGAATAGTGGGATGCATTGCTAAAATATTTCCATGAAGAGACCAAAACGAAACCACAGATCCCATCAAATTTGTCGGCATATAAGATTCCGAAAACCAACTTTGCTTCTAATCAAAATGCTTTAAAAGGGAAAAGCCAACACACAGAATCAAACCCTTTAAAAAGAAAATGCTTAGAAGGCTCCTCAAAGGTCAGCTTTGTTAAAGAAGTTGAAGGGAAGAAGAAACAGTCTTCTATTAGCCGGGAGGAAAGGATTTTTTATCTTCTTTCTTCGGATTTGAACAAAGCATATTGTAGTTTTGTGTTAAGTACCATTAATCACTACAATCTACAATCAGCTTCGCCAAAATCTCCCCTGCTTATCCAAATTCTTAATGATCTTTTGAAAGAACTTTATACTAAGTTTGTAAAACCATCCGTTGTGAAAAACAGCGTGTTGATTCGTGTTGCCTATAATAGTTTGGCAAATCAAAAGGATGACAATGATCTTATAATTGGAAATCAAACCAGGGAACTTGTAAATTCTTTGAAAGATCATGAGAAAAAAGAATTTTTTCAATGTGTTAGAAAGTACTTTTCCTCAGCCTGTGATTACATTGTAAGGAAGTTTCCTTTGCAAAATGAAGTTCTTTTAAATGCTGAAGTGGCAAATTTGAAACAAATTGAAAATTCATCTTTTGAAAAGATTCGTTTTTTTATTGATAAATTTCCATTTTTGTTAACAATTAAAGAAAATGAATGCCATAATGATGCTTTAGATGAACTACAGAACCAATTTTCTGCTGCACAGTTTGAAGACTTTGCCAGTTCTGGAGAAGATAGACTTGATGTCCTCGTTGGTACCTTAAAAAGAATAAAAAGAGCTGATGGAACACCAAAATATGATAGACTAGCAAGAGTTTTATGTGCTATTCTCGTAATTCCACACAGTAATGCTGAGTGCGAGAGAGTCTTCAGTGTTGTGAAGAAAAACAAAACTATGTTTCGTTTTTCAATTTCACCAAAAACTGTAGAAAACATTTTAATTGCTAAATGTTATGAGGAAACTAATTGTTATGACAGGAAATTTTCCAAAGAATTTTTGGCTAAAGCCAAAAAATGCACTCTAAATTCATTGCAATAATTTTTTTGTGTAACATTAAGTTCTTGTTTTATGTTTCCTAATAAATTTTTTAGTTACTACTTAATTGAGATTTACTAATGTAAGTACAATTTTCTTTTTTCTATTTGTATAAATTGTTATTTTTTTAATATCAAAGCATGATATTAATTCTTCGTGTTCTTCTGAATTTTGGAGAAATCTTCTGAATTTTTATCTGTAGAGGTTGGCAGGTATGATGTTGGTTACGCTCTTAATAACAACGCAGCAAGACATGTAAATTTCATATATCGTTTTTGGTTTTGACATTTTGCTCCCTATTGCGTGCAGTTTTCCGCTTTGCTTCTTCTGTGTTTTTTTTGGGGGGGGGAGGTGATGTATTCCGTATTGAATATGTGGTGATTTTAAATATATTTTTTATTGTATTTTGCTTTATATATATATAGGTAATAAAAGCAAAATTTCAGAGAAGTATTGATGTTGGAACACAGATGTAGAAGCATAGAAATACTGATTGCACAGATACTTGATATTTAGAATGTATAATTTGTAATGACTAAGAAACTTGTCAGTAGAGGCGATTTTAATTCCATTATTATTTCCAATTGCCATTTGTGGCGACAAGCACTTAGCACTCTAAACATGCCTATTCAAGAGCATTTACATTTTTGATACTGTTGTGACAGGAAGCAAGCACAGCAAAATATATTATATTTTACATTTTAAATATGTTATATTTTACATATTCCCCTCCCCCTTCAAGAAGAAAATAGCTTGGTGAGAGAAAAGTTTTTTTAAGAGAAAGCGTTAAAGCAGTAGCAAATGAATGTAAATCATAAAATTTTGATCAACATAATTAATTAAATAACTATAAAGTATAAATTTTAAATACCAATTTTTAAAAATAAATTTAATTTTTAGAGTCCTATTAAATTTTTCAGCATTTCAGTCCAAAAGTCTTTTTGTTTGAGAGTTCACAGGATCGTAATTCTTCAGGAAAGGTTCTTGTTATCACAGAATATCACAAATAAAAACTTCTACATAATTATTACGTGTAATGAAATGTAACACACATAAATATTTATTATACTAATTTTTGTATTAATAAATTATATTTTAGCATTTTAAACATAATAGGAGTAACATTTGCGGAAATTGCAGTTTCACTGTTATTATCTTTCATTTGCAATTCCTGATTTTACCAGACTGGAAGCCCCCACATGAATGAACATTTAATCGTGTACAACATTCTAAATGAACATTTCTATCAGTAGGGTTATCCTCTTGAGCTAACCAGTGTCTCTCTTCTGCACCAATGGCTCAGGGGTGCTAAGGCAGTTATTTAAAAAGGCCTAAATTCCTTGCATAAGGTAACTGGCCTTTGTGAACAGCACTAATACATTCCATAATGTAAAAAAAGTTTAGTAATACATAAAAAAATTACACTTGATCATAAAATGAGAGCATTGAACATTATCTTATATGAGAAGGGTTAAAGGAACAACTAACTGTACAGAAGTAATAACAGGCCTCTGTTTCAAAACCAGTATTCCCCCCAACATACTCAACATACAATCGCTCATAAATTTTAACATGCATTTACCATAATTTCATATTATTTATCTGTATCAATTTCACTTATTTTTTATATTCACTTCATTCTCAAAATATTTATAAAAGTCTTAAAATTAATTCAAACATTTTAAAGCATAACTCATAAATATGATTGCAATTTAATAATCTTCCCTGAAAAAAATTTTTAATTCTTTGCTTATTTAATTCTGTTGTTCAGAGGCTCATATTCCAAGTAAAAAGTCCATCGATTTAGAACAACACACTTTATTTAAACGTATAACGAATAAAAAGAGCACACAGCAAATCATATTGCCCATCACACAGCATATAGTATATCATCATGTCCGTATGCTCGAATGACGGATGTGTCAGAAGAAGAGACAGTTGCGCCACAATAATAAATGCGCATGAGAAAAAAATTCCCTCGCCTGTACCCAACACACTTCTGCGAGCAACATTTTTTGAATACAAAAGAACAATACATAACACATTAAATTAAGAAATTAATTTTTTCAATGTATACAATAATTTTTCTTACTCACACTTTTAGTAAGAAAATCTGCAATCATATTATCAGTTTGTGAATATTCCAACTTAACGATATTGTCCTTTATTAAATCCTTCATAAAATGGAAATGTAAGTTCATCTGTTTGGATTTCGTAGATGATCTGGCACAGTTGATCTACTGGATAGCAGCTTGACTGTCTGTATTCAAAGTCACTGTACCATTCAAAAATTGTTTATATTTTAATTATGATAATAAATTTACAGTCAAAATAATAGTAGAGAGACTAACACTTCTTTGCTTACGACATTTCCAAGAAATTAATGAATCACCTAGTAAAATAGTACCACCAGAAAATGACTTACCATTTTCTGCATTTCCCCAGCTAGCATCAGCATGTGCATTTAAAACTCCGAAATCATTGCTATAGAAAAGTTTTTTTTATTTTTTATGCCTTTTAAATACCTTAATACCCTTTTAGCCAAAATATAATGCCCTTTTTTTTGGTACACGATTAAATTGTGACAAATAAGTTGTTACAAATGATATATCAGGATGCATTCTATTCGCTAAATATAAAAGTTCCCCATTTAATTCCCGATACAAAATTGTTTCAATCTTTTCATTTGTACATGAAAAACCTTTATCTGCCCCTTTAACGATTGGCACTTTTATTGCTTTACAAATTTCTAGATTGTGTTTAGTCAAAAAGGATTCAATATATTCAGTTTGAGACAAACATCTACCATTTTCAAGTTTTTCTGTTTGCACTCTCAAAAATTTTGAATTAATATTTTCATGTAACTCAAATACATTTTTAACTTTAGAAACAGTATTTTCAAGCATTTCTTTATTATTACAGAATACAGCTAAATCATCAACATACAAACATAGTATAAAAATGTTTTTGGTATCATTATAAATGAATGTACAATTATCAGATGCTAATTATACCAGTCCAAGTTTTTCTAATTCAGTTTTTATTTTCATATGCCAATTTCTACCTGATTGAGGCAACACATAAATACTTTTCTTTAATTTACAGACTTTTCCTTCTCCAATCAGTTTTTCATATTCAGGTGGAGGAGTCATATATACATTCTTGTTTAAGCCACTGTACAAGTGTGCTGTTTTTACATCATGAAGTTTAACAGTCAAATTTAATTTAGCTGAAAGTGTAAGCAATAATCTAAAACATTCAATATTAACAACTGGTGAATATGATTCGGTATAATTCTTATTTTTTATTTGATTAAACCCAGCCGCTACTAATCGCGCTTTATATTTTATTTCCCCAGAGTCTCCTTCCTTTAAAGTATACACCCATTTACTTTTTACTAATTTTGTTTTTTCAGGCCTTTCTACTATTTCCCACACTTCGTGTTTATGTAATGAATCTAATTCATTTTCCATTGTCGATTTCCAGTCATGCCAATTAGCACTATGTTTTGCATCTGAAAAATTGTTCAGAACATTACTGATTATATTTGACGACAGTTGTTTAGATTTGAGCCTCTCGGATCATCTTAATGGTATTTCATCTCCATTTTAATTATTTTTTTTCATAGCTGTCAAATGTTTGGATTTCATTCCCCCTATCATCACCCCCACTACGACGGCTCATGTCGGCGATTTCGAAATGCGATGAGTCAGCATATTCGCTTGCTTGAGTATTTTCCGTAACAACCAATTTGATTGTGTGGTTTTTCACTTTTTGTTTTCTGATCTACTTTGTTTTCCTTCAATGAAATTCCTTTTAATTCTTCAATATTCCAAGTTCCTATTTTAAAGATTCGTTAAATTTAATCGATCGTTCTTCAGTTATTTTATTGCTTGCTATATCATAAATACAATATCCTTTTCTTTCTCTAGCATATCCTAACATTATCCCTCTTTTTCCTGGTATATCAAATTTTCGCATTATTTTCGGAATGTGAAAGCATGCCACACATCCAAATTTTTTTAGATAGTTTAATTTGGGTTTTTTGCCAGTCCAAATTTCTATAGGAATTTTTTATTTTCCTTTCCGGGGTGTTAAATTTGATACTTGAGTACTAAAATTAATTGCTTCTGCCCAGAATTTTACCGGAAGCTCACTCTCATGTAGTAATGTCCTAGCTCTTTCCAAAAGAACTCTATTTGGCCGTTCAGCTTTCCCATTACTTTTACTATTATATGGAATTGTTTTTTCATAAAAATACCAGAATTAACAAGATAATTATCTAATTGTTCATTTACAAATTCTAAACCATTGTCTGTTCTCAAACGTTTAATTCTTTTACCACTTAAATTTTCATACTTAGCTTTAAATTAAAAAAATACATCAACTACTACATTTTTACTTTTAAGAAAATAAGTAAAATACATTCAAGAAAAATCATCCACTAAGATCATAAAATATTTAGGCCCACCAATTGATTCAGTTTGAACAGGACCACGCAGATCCGAATGAATTAATTCTAAAATTTCTGAACACAGATTAATGTGAATATTTGGATGACTTTTTCTAGTTATTTTATTTATGTCACGAGTTTCACACTTAAAATCACTTACATCATTAATATCAATGTATTCTTTCATTTTAAGCATATACTTTGTATTTAAATGGCACAATCTACTATGCCAAAGTTCATAATTATTACCAGTACAATCATTAGCAATGTAACATTCAGAATTACAATATGGTTCTAAATTAACTTAAAGCTTACCATTATTTTTAAATGCTTTAAAAAGTAATTGATTATTCCTACTATAAACTAATACAGAATTATTCCTTGATTCAATTTTACATCCTTTATCCATTAATGCAGTGAGTGACAGTAAGTTATTTCTTAAATCAGGAACATAATTAACATTACTAATAGTTAAATTAACAGGATTAAAATATTTTGTAATTATAGTTTTTGCTTTAACAGTACCAATACCCTCTGAAAATATTTTTGAATGTTTACCTGCCTGATAAATTTCCCTTACCTCTGATGTAATATTGTGAAACCAAAAGGAGTCTTTTGCCATGTGTCTAGTTGCACCACTATCCAACAACCAAATTTTGTCACATTCATCATTTTTTTCACTCATAAGTTGAAGAGCGAAATCACTTTCTTGGATAACTCACTTTTTGGACTCTTATTTCTGTAGTAGCAATCTTTTTCGATGTGACCAGGCCGTCGGCAAATGTAACAAATTCTTAATTTTTATTTCTCCTTGATACGAACGCCTCAGCATTGGTTCCATCAGGTTGTTTCCCGTTTGTTCAACTGTGAATTGTCTTCTTCGTGGAGTATTTCAAGTACTTCATCAGTTGTTTTACACGCTGGGTTTTTAAAATTTCCCTAATTCGAGAGAATTTTCCATGAAGTCCATGGACTATGTAAAACACCAATTCCCGAGGAGATACTTCTAGTCCTAGTTATTGACACTTAGTTGCTATTCTTCTCGCTTTTGCAATATAATCATTAACCGACGCAAGCAACTTCATTTCTAAATTTTTTAACTCATTACCTGCATCTGTTTTTCGATCTTCGTCTTGTCCCATAAATATTGATTTTATTTTCTCCCAAAGTATTTTGGCATTCTCTTCTGCAGAGAACTGAAGTGCCTGTTGATTTGATAGTGAACGTTTTATATACGCTACGGGGTCAATGTTTTTCTCATTCCACAGTCTTTCATCTTTCTCGTCTAAGTTTTCTGGTTTTATTGTCAAAATTACTGAGTCTTTTCAATGATAAGGCAACTTTAATTTTCAATGCCCAAATAAAATAGTTCTCTTCAGTTAATTCGGGAACATTCCACTTCTCTATTTCTGACTTTCACAGAGACAGTTTTGATTTCTACTTTATATTTTACATCCAATTCTTCTTGATATAACTATGGACCTGCTACCATTTGTTGTTCAGAGGCTCATATTCAGAGTAAAAATCCATCGATTTAGGACAGCACACTTTATTTAAACAAATAATGAATAAAAAGAGCACACAGCAAAGCATATTGACCCTCACAAAGCATGTAGTATATGATCACCTCCGTACTCTCGAATAACAGATGTGTCAGGAAAAGAGACAGTTGGGACACAATAATTAATATGCATGCGTATAAGAAAAAAGTTCGCTCGCCTCTACCCAACAAATTCAAAAAGTTATTTAAACTTCACCATAAAATTCTTAATTTTTCGTTTTCATTAAACAAAGAAGAAACAGTATTATGTATTAAAGTTCAAAATAACATTTAATTAATAATTAATTATTTCATAGTAATGAAAAATTTAAACATACTCTATTAGCAGAAAATATCAAATAAAATGCACCAACAAAATTAATAAATGCAAACTATTTAATAAAAATTTCAGAATACTTGCATTTTTGTTCTTTGAATACTATGTACTATGTTTTTATCTTAAAACAATAAAATTAAATTGGAAGAAAATTAACCAAAACATTTCATGCAAAATTTAAATTCCACTGAACCAGCATCAGTTTTTTTTTCACTGAAGAGCAGTAATTTACTACGTTTTGATCGAAAGAAAGTCATTTGGATAAACATAAGGAAATTTCGGAATAGATTAAAAAGATTTTCTGCAGTTCAGCATGCACGAAGCAAATGACCTTGGTGACCTCTGTTAATTTTTTATGCAGAACGGAAGTACCTCATATGTGGCAGTTCAAAACATTTTTTTATAAACCCAGACTGAGGAATGGAGTATTGAATCATTTTGTAGATGATTGAAATATATTTCTGTTGAGCTTAAAATACTGATTAACTGTAAAGAACTTAAATCATAGATTATCACACAGTATAATTTTTTTTCTTTTCTTAGACACTGGCAGAACATGAGGGAGCGATTATGAACGCATTAAAAATAAGCATGGCACAGGCTTATATCAAAATTTTCAGTAAAACAGTACTTTTCATGCAATTCACCATGCACATAGAATGACAAAGCCATGTAAATATATTTAGAACTGGTTGAATAAATTTTTCAATTGGAGTGTTGAAACACAGGTACACATCCCAATCGATTAAAAATGTAATAAAAGCAAAATTTCAAAGATGTACACATGTAGGAACACAAACGTAGAAGCATAGAAATACTGATTGTGAAGATACTTGATACGTAGAACATAGAATTTGTAATGACTAAGAAACTTGGCAGTTGAGATGGTTTTAATTCCATTTTTACTTCCAGTTGACATTTGTGGCCACAATCACTTGGCACTCTAGTCGTGCCTATTCAGGAACATTTACATTTTTGATACTGTTATGATAGGAAGCGAGCTCAGCAAAATTACGTCCTAACAGAGTAGAAGGAGAAGCTAAAATGTGTAATTATTCAATATGGAATCACATGAAGAGGAAGGTTTTGATTGGAGTGAGTTAGAAAAGTTTCAGTTCTCAGTAATTTTTTTCAGTCAATAATTACTATGTCATCAGCATTATGCAAGCTTTGTAGCATAGATTAATCTTGAAATGATGCAATCCAAAAAGTTATTATTATTTTTAAAATGAAGATTGAAGTTAGAGGGCTGTTATTAATTTATTATTTGAAAGATAGACATTTTATATTTTACGTATATAGAGTAACTGTTTTATAGTTTTATGTTTGTCTTCTTAAGAATTAACCTTTTGCAATTTAAATTTTCAGTAGTTTTACACTCCTTTTCCTAGGAAATAATTGTAAATAGAAAATTAATAATTGAATTTATATATATATTTCATTTATATATATATGTCATTTTCTTCTCTCCCAGTGTGCATTAAAGTTTAATATTATTCATTAAACAGGGCTATTATAGTTCCTGTTGAATTGATAGTGCGTAGTACAAGTGATACTGAATTGAGGATATTTGTGGACAATTCATTTCATTATGATACGTAAGTATTCTTTATATTTTTCACAGTTGTTTTAAAGAACTTTAACAAGTTTTCATTTTCTGAAAGATATGTCACAAACCCTACTTTCTGCATGAATTGTTATCATTATTTTTTAAAATATTGAATGAAATTTGATAAACATATATAGTATATTAATAGAAGTGTGCCAAGAACATTCTGAAGTTTATTTAAAAAAATTAAATTGTAATTTAAGTAATTATTTTCATTTATTTTTATTAAGATCATGCTTCATTTAGTTGTTCATTTCCTTGTTGCTAAATCATATATAATTAAAATGTGAACAATAAACAAATTATGACTATAATGCAGGGCAAAAATGATTATAAAAAAGGTGTAAATAAGCGATTTGTTGCTACATATAAATATTTAAGAAATTAATCAAAATGCAAAAATGTCTGAGAGTTTTAGTTAATCATTCAAAGTGATTTCCATTAGCCAGCATCTTTCATCCAACTTATGTATTATAAATTTTTTTCTTTTAATGGTACTGAAATCTATTGTGCTAAATTGTATAGTTTAGAATTAGGGAGCTGGGAGAAAATAATCCCTTACGTAATCAGAGTTATGACATGAGAGTCTTTGAATCTTTAGTTGTATTGAAGGTGAAACAAAAAAATGAAAATTTATGTGACAATTTCTTTTACATTTTACTAATTCAGATTAATTTTAAATATATTTTCTTGGCACAGATGTTTTTGAGAAATCATAAAGATGCCTTCCTAAATATCTCTGTATGCTAAACAGGGGAGTTTAAATTATTTTTAATATATAAAAATACTTGTGACACTTATCACAGACCTATAGCAGACACAGAGAGACCTATAGCTTTTGAGTACATTATGTTCTTTTGACAAATGAAAAAGTGAAAAGGCAGGTATTTTTATGTAAGCAAACTAGAAAATATGGAACGCTTTTACTGTAGAAACAAGATACATTTGACAGGTAAGTAAGCCTAGAACTCATTGTTGCTTAGTAGTCCATTCTTTGGAGATTTGTAAGAAACATAGCTGACTCATAGTCTAGATATGGATCATACACAACCATTTCGGAACCAGAAAATACTTTTCTAAAAAACATATGTAGGCTGGACATTATTCAGTCTTCCATTCAGTTCATCTTTAATTGGAAATGTTGATCTTTGAGATGTTTTATCAAAATGCCAAACAAATGCTAATCACAGAGTAAGATGGCTTGATTATAGGATAAATGGTGTAATACCTTCCATTAAAATTTTGTAAGAAGAGATGCTCCCCCCCCCAATAATATGAACATGAGGTCCGATTGGTTTTCTCTAATAAAAGCACTCATCCCAGAGGGTCAGAGCTCTACTGCATGCATTAGCTCTAGGGTAAAAAATTGCACTATTGATCACGTTTCACGATTCTGTTTTATTCACAAGTTGGAAGAGCATCAATTAAATCAAGAATATATGAGTGTATCAAGAATCACTGTATCCATTTCAGTAAAATTTTCAAGAATGAAAAGTTCCAGTTGAAACACAGTAATATTTAATGAAGAAACTATTCACACTATTTACAGTATTCAAACATGAAATTTACATATATTATAATTTTTCCCATCATAGAGTCAAGATTAGTTTTTTCAAGAACAAATATTATAATTGTTGATTACCACCTTGTAGCCAAAACAGATCATTTTCAAGCATTGCACTTAAACTGACAAAAGAAGGGGGGAAATGTTTTACATTCTTTCTCTGCCTTCAGTCACGTGACCTAGTCGGGGACAGACAAGATAAATAATGAAAGAAAAATTGACTTCATTGGAGGGAAAAGGAAAGAATTTCAGCAACCCCCCCCCCGATGAATAATAAGTTCATCACAAATTTAACTAACCATTACAATGTTATTATAACAGTAAGAAACAAATAAAAACTACTTACATATACAGGTCACAATATATCAATAATTTCTTAATAACAAGACAAAATTTTCCTGAAATTATAGAAAAAACAAAACATTTAAATTAACATTTCTCAAGATCAACACATATCATTAAACTAAGGAAAATGATAAAATGAAAGCATTATGAAAGAGAATTTTTTTTAATATCTATCATCAGTTTATCTGTCATTCAGTCTATTTTTGACCAGTCACTGATTATTACAATTATATATATCATCAGTTTCTAAATTGCACAATGGCTGCACTGGATGTTTAATTATCAGTTTTCACTTCACATGATCTGATCATTCCATCTCTACCAATAAAAGTTTTGGTTATTCTTCCTAATTTCCACCAGTTTCTAGGTAAGTTTTCATCATGAACAAGCACTATATCATTTATCTTGAATGCAGATGTTTTTTTCTGCACGATATAATGAACATATCTCAAGCACAGGATATATTCTTTTTTCCATCTGTTCCAAAAGTTATTTATTAGATTTTCTTGTGCATGGAAACGTTTTAACTTTGCTTCTCTGGAACCTGGTAAATTCAAGTCATTCTTCTTTATAGCTGGCAAACTCGTTTACCAATCAACAGTCATCAGCCATTTACCAATCGACAGGTGGGTTGGAGTAAGTGCGGAGGGCTCTTCAAGATCAGAAAAGACATATGTTAATGGGCTCGAGTTTATTATCACTTCTGTTTCAACCAAAGTGTTTCTAATTCACTTTGATTCAAAGATCATTTCCCAATGTTCTTTCTTAAATTACATTTTACACTGCAAACTAAACGTTCATAAAAAGCACCCCAGCAGGCAGCACGTTCCACAATGTATTTCCATGCGAAGCATAAAATTCTCTAACTCTAGGGTGGTTAATCACATTCCACATTTGCTTTAATTCAAGTTCGGCTCTTTTAAATGTTCTAACATTGTCCGAGTACACAGTGGAATACAAACCTCTTCAGGATATGAACTTGCAAAACGCAAATAAAAATTCTTGAATACTCATACCTTTTATGAGCTCCAGGTGAATAGCTCTTGTAGTGGCGCAAGTAAGCAATAAAATGTAGTATTTGTTATCATTTTCTTTTACATACAAGGGACCTGCAAAATCAAGGCCATAAATTGCGAAAGGTGGAGACTCATTAACTCTATCCACTAGTGACTTGTTGTCCAGGACGTACATTATATGTTTTACATATTATGCATTTACTCAGGATTGATTTGGCATATTGTTTTCCTCTTAAGAGTCAGAATTTTTCGCATATATGCACTAGAGTATCAGATATCCTAGCATGATAAACCTTTTCATGAGCATCTTGTACTACTAATTCACTTTATTATGTTTTGAAGGGATTACTATTGGATGTTTGTTGTTCAAATATAGTAAAATAGTAGGTTTGACTTTTGTAAAAACTGACCTCGTACCAAAAGTAGGTCTTCATCTGATAATATGGGATTTAATTCGAACAATTTTGAATTTTTTGGAATGTGTTTGTTTTCTTGTAGGAACTTTAACTTGTTTTATTATCTTGAACTTTAACTATCTTCTTGAGCTTGTTTTAACCAAAAGGTTTCAGATTTACTGATTTCTTCAGTTGAAATTTCTGCAAAATAATTTGACATAAATCTAAAAATCCAGGCAATCACACGATAAAGTTTTTTCAATGAACTAAATTTTGTCAAATTCATGAGTACCTTTAAGGCCTAGTACCTTTAAGGATGTACCTTTAAACCTAGTACCTTTAAGGATGTACATGGAGTGTCACTATTGAGAGAGATTAACCTTTCCTCAAGCCATTTCTGCTTAAGCTCTAGAGAATTGGTTTCGAATTTTTTTAGATTTAGACCTTCTTCAGCAAGCATTTTAACAGATTCATGTGATAGATTAAGAGCTTCTTTAACCCTTTCGTGGGCCATTTATTTCTCTTTTGAATTTATCCTGGTTTTTGTGCTTTATTATCAATTAAACAATAGCATTTAAGAAAATATATTTTATTTTGCCAAATTTTTTGTTTGTATTTAAATTCTAGGGGTAGGAAGTATACTTCCCACGGGGCCTTTTATGGTCATACAGAAAATTCAATTTAATGACGATTATTCGCCATGGAAAGATCAGAAACACGTTGCAGTGCGCAAGGGTACATCCCGTTCTGCACACATATAGCGGGTTCTCTTTTCTTGGGCCTTTGTGCTACTTTTCCTACATCGTATATAGTTGGAAACCATCTTTGACATATGATTTCCCACACTGGCTAAACGTATGTAATCCGGAACTGCACACTTTTTTTGCTTGGAAGCTAGCAGGACGGTTTCGTTTAACAATTTCAAAATAACTTCCAAAACATTTAGATTTAGATTTGGCTCTTAGTGAAGACAGTCATTAAGAGAAAGAGCATCATTTAATTTTGATGCTTATCTTCATTATTTTTTTGTCATCTCTAATTACAAGATGGTGAGGCATGTAAGTGTTGAGCTGTTTTCAGGGCGTACCTCTACAATTCCTAAATGTGCTTATTCCCTGAGAATATTGTTGTATTTCTCAAATAACATTTCATTACACTTAAATTTATTTTCTAGACCAGCGAATCTTTCTTTTGCCACTCCAGAATTGTTTCTTATTAAACCATGAGATTTGTTCCATAATAAATACAATAAAAGAATGCAATACCACCATTTTACAGATCTTCTTCTTATTTGGTACCTTTCTTTTCTTTGATCGAAGCGATCAACTCCTTCCATGATATCGTTATATACAGCAATAGCTTTAGGGCAAGGTACTTCTGTTTTAGTACCATCTTGTTTTTGTCCGATTTACAGATGTAACAATCGCTGGATTATGTGCAGTAATCAACAAAGTAACAGTTTCACTGTTAAGCCTATTATTTACTATTCCAATTAGATAATTACTGGCACAAAATTAGCAAATATGTAAGAAATAAGTAAACACAGTTACAATAAAAGCAATATTTTTTTTATATCTCTTATAAACATACTATTTTTGAACTATTATATTTTTTCCAACATACATATTGCACATGGCTTTTATACATGATGCAATAGCATTTTCACTTTTCACCCATTATTTATTATTCAATATTAGATAGTTCCTGCAAAAATATACAAAATAAGAAAATGTTATTGCAATAAAAACATTGTTTTACTTTTATTTGTAGTAGAGTCGTATAGCAATGCAAATGTCAAATCAAAGCAAGTGTCTCAGTGGAACAGATCTCGCACAACGTGTTCGAACTTTCAAAACAAATGTGCTAATTCTGTTTCAATCGATTGAACATAGATCGCAGCACAATACTGAAGTGGGAATTAGTGTTTCCAATGTTATAGTAGCAAAGCTAATATATTATAGTGGGTTTTGTGCTTCCCACAGATGTATTTCCCAGGATCATGTAGGTGGGAAGTAATCTTCCCAAGGCCCACGAAATGGTTAACAGTTGTCGCTCCAGAAAATAAATTATCCACATAAAGATTTGAGTTAAGCATTTCAAAAGTCTTAAAGTTAGAATTCTTGTACTTATCAATGTGAAGTTTTATTGTACAGGCAAGGCTGAAAGTACTACAAGTTACACCAAAGGTTGCTCTTGTCATTTTATAAGAAATCACACTTTCTTTCCTATCGAGGTTTTTAAAATAAAGGAATCTCAGATAATCTCTGTCTTCTCTGATTGATATTTGAAGGAATGTTTTTTTGATATCTGCCGAAAAGACGATCCTGTTTTCGCGGAATTTCAAAATAACTTCCAAGACATTTAGATTTAGATTTGGCCCTTAGTGAAGACAGTCATTAAGAGAAAGAGCATCATTTAATTTTGATGCATATCTTCATTGTTGTTTTGTCATCTCTAATTACAAGATGGTGAGGCATGTAAGTGTTGAGCTGTTTTCAGGGCATACCTCTACAATTCCTAAATGTGCTTATTCCCTGAGAATATTGTTGTATTTCTCAAATAACATTTCATTACACTTAAATTTATTTTCTAGACCAGCGAATCTTTCTTTTGCCACTCCATGATTGTTTCTTAATAAATTGTGAGATTTGTTCCATAGTAATTTTGCATCATAACAACCATTTTTGAATTTCAAATTATTTTGAAAGTCATTTATAATTTTTAAATCAGTAGAATTCTTTTCCTTATTCTCAACAGTACCCGTGACTTCCAAATCCCAAAATTTCTTCAATTCATTATTTTCACTTCCAATTGAGATAGTGCAACAATTTATTTTTTGATTCTACCTACCCCTGAATAGAATGTCCGAAAATAGTTTTTGCAATGTATAAATGTTTCCCAATTTTTCCTGCAATACGTAATTGAATTTGCCATAAAAAGTCTGATCCTAGTAAAGAAGTTATGAAATTACTTGATCGCGAAACATTTTGTAATTCAAGAGAAACTACATCAAATGATGATTCTTGTGGTTTTCTTCTGCCAAACCAATCTACTATTAAATTTTCTTTTCTAATGGGCTTTAAATTCAGTTTTCTTACTAAATTTCTTTTTACAAAGCATTTTTCTGAACCACTATCAGACAAAACCTTGCATGGATTCTGTTTTCACTACCAGAGACACATACAATGCAAGTTTGGAGTAATGTAGAAATAATTTTATTTTTTTGTTCAGAAATGCAAGATAATAAGGTTGTGGATTTATCTGTGTTAATATTTTCAGGACTCTCGTGTTTTTCTGATTTATTACAGATCATAAATTGCCATATAAATAATTCTAGAATCATATTTTCTGGTAACAGTTTAACAGTATGGGCAAAAGTAGATGCCCGTATGAACCTGATATTACTGTGTTTAGATATAAGATTTCTAATATGTATTTCACATTTATAATACAGATTTCTAAGCCCCCCTTATGCTATTTGATGATGTTACTCGCTGTAAGTTCAAAATTTTATTTATATGGCAATTTATGATTGTATCCCTCCTACCATATCTTTCGTTTAACAATTTTAGGCATTCGTTATAATTTTCATCAATGAGATCATACCCTGATACAACATTATATGCAGCACCTGTCAAAAGAGATTTCAGGTATTGAAATTTACTTAATTTTGACAAAGAATCATTGTCTTCTACAACATTCTTGAAACGGTTAATAAATTCTAAATAAATGCTGGGATCACCAGCGAACTTTTCAATATTTAATTTCAGCAACTTAACTGCCGTAACAGATTTATTTTCGATTGCAGGAGTTATGGGGGCATTTTGAATTACCTTAACATCAGTATCTGCTTTACGTTTTCTTAGCCTATTCTTAACTTTGGATTTCATACTCAAAATTTTATAAGAGTATTCTTCAACAGATTTTGTTTCTTTTTCATACTGAGCTTTATCTGCAAGCAGTTTATCTATATCTTTATCAATAGCATTTAAAGAATTTTCTTTTCCTGGTAAAATATCCTGACACTCTAACAAGGAATCTGTGTCAGTTTGTTCAGTCGCTGCTACCAGCAGATCTTCTGCCTTATTTATTTGTTTAGTGATTGCAGATCTGATAGCAGTTCTTTTCGACTTTAATTTATCTATGTTTTCCATATTTCAAATAATGGAATATAACCTTATAAAATTCAACAAATAATTATAATAAACTTTAAAGTACAGTATTTCAATATTTCAAGCACTTCCTTTAAAAACAAGATAAACATTTAAGAACAACATTTATAATCTACAAATTTCCTTCAATTAAGATCAGTTATTTTTTTCAAGCATCAATCAAATAATATTTCGATAAATCAACGTAAATATTCAATATTTTTATTTAAATCAGTCATTTTTTTCCAAGGTTGAATACTTCAAGAATGAAAAGAAAATGGCTTACCATATCTTTAGGTATCTTTCCATTACTCCAGTCTAGGGGGAATCAAGAACTATATTCACTTTTGATTTCCTAATATCTAAAGGTCCCAGGATTTCAGCACCAAAGATGTAAAAAGTTGCATTTTGTGATCACATTTCATGATTCTATTTTATTCATGAGTTGGGAGAGCATAAATTAAATTGAGAATATACGAGTATATCAAGAATCAATATATCCATTCCAGGAAAATTTTCATGTAAATGACTCAAATAGCTCAAGAATGAAAAGTTCCAGTTGAAACACAGTAATATTCAATGAAGAAACTATTTATATTATTCAAACATGAAATTTATATATATACAATATATAAATTTTGCTAGTCATGTGACCTAGTCGACAACAGGCAAGATAAATAGTAAAAGAAAAATTGACTTCATCGGAGGGAAAAAAAGAATTTCAACACTAGAATTGCTACAATTATCCAAGTAGTAAGGTATGTAATTGGAACTGTAATTGATTTAATGAGTTGTTCATGGTTTCGCCTTAATATGGCGTGTACTTAGACTTGCATGGCTTAATTTTTTAGGCTTAATTAATCTTTCTTTGTTCTCTTTGTCAAAAGAACTTAATGTACTCAAAAAGCTATAGATCTCCGATTCTGTGATAAGTGTCACAAGTATTTTAATATATTAAAAATAATATAAACTGCCCTGTTTAGCATACAGAGATATTTAGACAAGCATCTTCATGGTTACTTAAAATTAGATTACCGTAAAAACGTCTAATTTAAATTTGCAATCATTTTACACTTCAGATAATCGTAAATAGAAACTTAGTAATTCAATTTATATATATATATATATATATACACAAAAAGAAACTCAGTAATATGCCCAAAAATTAAAAATTAAAATTTTTTTAACCAGTCCTACTCTATGGCTGCAGGATTGAAGTAAAGTAAACTTGAAGCTTCTAAAGTTAAAATTAAATTGGAATCAAAGCAAGGCAATTCTTCAACGATACTAATAACTGCAACTGTGGTTAAGAGGTTACACTGGATCTAAAAATTTTGAAATTAAAATAAGAATTCGTCATTAGAACAAAGTCAAAAAATGAAAATGCAGAAAGGAAAAAATATACAAAATATAAAAATTAATTTGCTTTTTCTTAAACTCTAATTCAGAACTCTCTGGGGGAAAATGAATTAAAGTTTCATAGAAGTCGATTAATATTTTTCAACTACATGTTTCATTCTTCTGGTACATTTGAGATCAAAAACTGAAAAAATATTAAATTAAATTTTCATTAAAGACATTAAATTTCATTTTAAACTAAAAACTCAAATCTCAAATGTTCCCAGAATTTCCCTATACATATTCGAAACACTTAGAAAAAAGAATAAAACATAACATTGTGCCAAATTGACTATTCAAAAAACCAAACTGGTCAAAAAACTTTATATGTAAATTCGGCATTCAAAAGCAATTTCAAATTAAAAAGCAAAACAAATATACTTTAAATCAAATTGTCATTTATACAGCACTAAAAAATTTTAAAACAACAACAAATACTATGAAAAACATTTAATTGTATTTACGAAATCACTTGTAATAAATGTAACTTAAGTTATATTGGATAGACCAAGAACAAACTTAACGTTAGGATTAATAACCACCAAGCTTACATAAAAAATTTTTAAAGTTTGCCTCATAAGCAATAATAAGGATTTACATATAATGTTGTTTAACCAGTTTGTTTTTTCAAATGGTCAATTATAAAGTTTT
>KK118119.1:4726-74113 GCA_000611955.2 Stegodyphus mimosarum | reverse complement strand
GGAGTGGTCAATTTGGCACAATATTATGTTTTATTCTTTTTTCCAAGTGTTTTGAATATGTGTAGGATAAATTCTGGATACATTTGAGGTTCGAGTTTTCGGTTTTAAATGAATTTTGATGCTTTTAATGAAAATTTGATTGAATATTTTTTCAGTTTTTGATCTCAAATGTACCAGAAGAATGAAACATGTATTTGAAACCTATTAATCGACTTTTATGTAACTTTAATTCATTAATTCATTTTCCTATGAAGAGTTCTGAATTAGAGTTGCAGAAAAAGGAAATTAATTTTTATATTTTGTATATTTTTTCCTTTTTGCATTTTTCTTTTTCGAGTTTGTTCTATTGATGAATTCCTATTTTAATTTTGATATGTTTAGATCCAATTTAACCTCTTAACCACAGTTGTAATTATTAATATTGTTGAGGAATTGCCTTGGATTCCAATTTAATTTAAACTTTAGATGCTTTAAGTATATATATATATTTTCCAATGGCGGGCCCTCAGCCAACTTCGGCTTGGCAACTACTAAGGCCAGAAGTGGTGGTCACTTTGTTATGGAAGCATCTAATAGGTGGACCACCTTTGTCTCCTATGAAGGGATGGACAATTACAGCCATGCCTTCTCCGGAATTCGAACCCAGGCCCTTTAGTATCGTAGCTGGCTCCTCTAACCACTATACCGTCTGAGCAGCTTATATATATATTTAATTTTACTTTGTCATTTTTTCCTCTCCCAGTGTTTATTGATGTTCATTATTATTCGTTAAACAGGGCTATTGTAGTTTCTGTTGAACTGATAGTACATAGTACAAATGAGTGGTATTTAGCAGTGTACTCCATTATTGACAATACTTCTTTGATAGAGAAAAATGCTGCAAAACAATACTTGAATCCAAGACTAGTAAAAAGGTCATCAAAATGCTACCCCTAATAATATAGTAATTATAGGGTGAGCCATTAAGTGAAAACAAAAAGAAACTATGTATTATATTTCTACAATTAAAATATAAAAACATAATTACATAAATACATGCAACCCATTAATAATTTGGATTTGAAACTTCAATAAAAATTTTATTCATTTCCTCAGAAAACTCTATTTATAATTTATGGATTTGTTAATTATTGCCATTTGTGTATCTGATAATAAATTTGGTACCTATTTTGCTTACACTTTTCTCTGTACTATCTTCTTATGCATAATTGTTCACATTGGTCTATTTTGGAGAATTTCTGTTCCAAAAAATGTATCATCATCATACGATCTCCGTTTTCGCATTTATCTGCTTGCTCCTTGAATTTGAGTTCTATGATTACACTGATTGGCTATATTGTACTTTGTCCTACAAACTATTGCAGCATTCAAGGAAATGTTCATTCCATTTCTGCTGGACATCCAAAATGCAACAGTTTGAAGTAAGTATCTAATAAGCTTGAAATTTGCACTCTGTGGAGACTTTGTTAAGGCCTGCCAAAGATTAGCACTGTAGTGCATTTGCAGATCGTATAAGTAACTAATGTGCTTTATAGCACATATCCAGATCTTATCAGTCCACCTTAAAATGTTTTAAATGAGGAGGACAATAGGCAGTTATAAGTACTTGAATAATGCATTTTCCCACTGCTTCTTTGTGAAAGAAACAGTATAGATTTATAAAAAAAGCAGCAATCTGTCAAACAAGTTTCTGAGTTTGATAGAGGAAGAATTATGGTTTATAGCTATAATGGATTATCCATCTGAAAAGTCATTGCTCGTGCTGAACAAAATCAAACCATGGTGATGCGAATATGGGATTAATGGATACAGGTGGGATGGACCAACCAATGGGGAAAATTATACCACACTTGCCATAATATGAAGTGAGAAAAAGCATTTTATGCTTGTGATTGTGATGAATTGCATATCATCATCAAGAACCTTAGCATAAGGATTAGGATCTGCTGCACAGAGCTTGTGTCTATGGCGAAAGGCTAATTTTGCAATAGGCTAATTTCAGTTCGCAGTTAAATCCTTTCTAAAATCTGTCTATGAAGAAATCTATATATCTATCACTGATGCGAAGAAACTTTAATTCAAATATTTATTTACAATATATACAGTTAAACAGTTAACAAATCATCTTATGGAATTTTATGAAACAAAGGATAAGGCTTCCTACGCCTTTCCCGTCTAGCGTCTAACATCTAATTAATTTTTTCTACTTCAGGTGGGGGCGCTGCTATCGCTCTATGACATCATATTTCTCTACACTCCCCACCTGAACTCATGGAGTTCACACAATTAAGAAGAATAAGAATTAAATCCAAATAAAATGAAAATACTTACAGTTATTTACTGTCACAAATTAAAAAAAAGGGAAAAAATATTCTTCTGAACATCTACTAAAATATAAAATAAAACAAATTAATCAATTAAACATAAGAAATTATTGAATAATCAATAAGTTCAAAAAGTTCTCCTTGAATGTCGGAGTTCATAATTCAGTCAATAGTTCTAAAGTTTGTTCAAAACTTCTAAAGGATATATCAGCTGTATGGGTCTCTTAATTTGTCCTTTGGACGTCTTAATTAAACAAGAACGAACATGTTGATCTCGTCCTCTGTATAACTCTATTACCACACCGAGTTCCCATAAGAGTTTGGACTTTGTAGATCCTTCCAAGAGAACGACATCTCCAACCTTTAATTCTTTACTATGGCTAAGATTATCCGAATGGTGGGCCGATCGCAAGTCAAGTAGATATTGTTCCTTCCATCTTTTCCAGAGATGTTCTAAAAGTCTTGTTTGGTACACTTGTCGTTTCATCAGATAACTTCTATTCGAATTCTTGTCAATCATCTCGATAAAATGAAGTGGATAATTATGATTTTGTCGACCAAAGTTGAGAAAATGTGCTGGTGTCAGAGGCTCTGGTTCTTCCAAGTCATTGTAAGTATAAGTTAAAGGTCTTTGATTTATGACATATTCAACTTCTGTCAAAATAGTAGTCAACTCTTCAAAATGTAATAGGGCTTTTCCAAGTGTTTTTCTCAAACAATCCTTCACAGACTTCACTAAACGTTCATAAAATCCTCCCCACCATGCAGCACGTTCTGCGATAAATTTCCAGTTTATCTTTTTATTGGCAATAAAATCTTGAAATTTGGAATCCTTCAGTACTTTTGAAAAACATTCGAATTGTCGATTTACCTTTTGAAAAGTTTTGGCATTATCCGAGTAAATTGTGTCACAATGTCCTCGCCTTGATACGAATCGTCTAAAAGCCATCACAAAATTTTCTGTTGACATACTGGAGACTAGCTCTAAATGAAGGGCTCTTGTAACAGCACAGGTGAAAAGAACTATGTACGATTTATCAGTTCCTGATGCAGATCTAACCCAAATTGGGCCCGCAAAGTCCACTCCAGAAACAAGAAATGGCGGAGTCTCAACTATTCTGTCTTTAGGCAGCTGTGCGGTTATCTGTTGAGCAGGTTTTGCTGTATACTTTCTACAAATAAGACAGTTTCTAAGTATCTTCTTCACAAGCTGTCGGCCTTTCGGTATCCAGTATTCTTTTCGAAGGCTGGCCAAAGTGGCTGTAACTCCACTGTGCATCAACTTGTTATGTTCTCTTTCAATAATCAGTTCCGTAAATTTCGAATTTCGAGGCAAGAGGATAGGATGTTTTTCTTCGGTGCTGAAATCGGAAAATTGTAATCTTCCTCCAAGCCGTAAGATTCCTTTATCGTCTAAAAACGGGGAAAAGGAATATATGGATGACTTCTTAGATATGCTTTTATCAGTTTCTAATGCCGAAATTTCCAAATTATATGCTACTCTTTGAATTCTACGGATCCAGAATTCTTCTGCAACTTTAAGCTCTTCAGCTGTGGGAACATCTGTGAAGTTTGCATGTTTCCTAGCTTTCAAAGTGAAGCGTCTAATCCAAGATGTTATTCTTAATATTTTCATGAGATTACTGTACTTGGAAATATCAAACAATTCATCCTTCTCTTGTACGATACATTTATACTGTTGGGTACAAGAAAAGGTTTTTCTATATTCTAAATTTTCTTCTTCAACAACGTCCACATTACCAGAGGGCCAAAATTCTGAAGACTGTAAAAGCCAGGGTGGTCCATGCCACCAAAGTTGGCAATTTCTTAAATTAGCAACACTAGTTCCTCGTGATATGAGGTCGGCTGGATTGTCTTTCCCAGGGCAATAATGCCAATTACTGCTTTTAGTTAGTTTCTGAATTTCATAAATTCTGTTTTTGACGAAAGGTTTAAATCTTTCGGGAGATCCGTGAATCCAAAAATAAGTTATTTGAGAATCAGTCCAATGGAAGGGGATTACTTCATATTTCAAACATTTTGCGATTTTATCACTCAACCTGGCGGACAAAAGCGCGCCCAAGAGTTCCAATCTAGGAAGTGTAAGTGATTTCAGAGGTGCAACTCTACTCTTGGAAGCAACAAAAATTGTTTTAAAAGTTCCATTGTTCAAAACTATTCTTAGATATACCACGCATCCATAAGCTTTCAGACAAGCATCAGAAAAGCTATGGAGTTCTATTCGTTTCACATCTACATCTAATATTCCCTCTAAATAGTAACGGGGAATTCTGAGGTGGTTCAGTTCTTCAATTTCTTCGTACCAGACTTTCCATTTATGACTAAGATCAGGTGGCAGTTCTTCATCCCAATCAATTTTGGCAGACCAGATTTCCTGAATCAGACACTTTATTCTAATGGTAAAAGGGCCGTACAATCCGACAGGATCAAAAATACGCCCTGCAGTTTGTAATAGGAAACGTTTTGAGTTAATTGACGAGGATATGAAATTTGTTAAGTGTTGAGTGTCAAAATAAAAATTATCATTATCCGTATCCCAGTTAATTCCTAACACTTTGATGGGGACAATTTCAGGAGATTCTTGTATCGAAAATTCTTTGTGATGCCAAATGTCTTTGAGTTCTTTTGAATTAGTATGCCACTTATGTAGTGACATGCTAGCTTCATTAAAAATGTTCACAATTTCTAAACTTGTTTTCAGGGCTTGTTCTAAATTTTGTTGACCACCAATAATATCATCAACATACAGACAGTTGTTTAAGAGTTCTACTGTTTCAGGATATATTTCTGAATATTTTTTAAGGTGATGCTTAATGGTAGCAGCGAGTAGGAAGGGACTAGACTTAACTCCGAACAAAACTCTTGTAAATCTAAAGGTTTTCAAGTTTTCATTGCTATCATCAGGATCATCTTTCCAAAAGAATCGTGTAACGTCCCTATCTTCTTCATTCAACTCTATTTGTAAAAAGGCTTGTGTAATGTCAGCTGTTAAGGCTATCGAATTTTGTCTAAATTTTATCAGTAAATCAAAAATATCAGGATATAAGTTCGGACCCGTATATAAACAGTCGTTTAAAGAAAGTGTCTTTGGTCTATGTGCTGAAGCATCATAAACTATTCTTAGTCTGCTTGTTGTTCTATCATTTCTGATGACTGCCCTATGAGGTAAATAAAATAGAGTCTTGTCATTTCGATTGTCTTCCTTAACTGGTTCAATAATATGTTTTAACTTGTAATCTTTTAAAACCTCTGTATTGAACAAATAAAGAGTTATCAATTTTAAATTTGTTACTTAATTTCTTAAATCTTTCAAGTGCTACATCCCTATTATCTTCCATTAGATGTTTTGAATTTGGTTTCCATGGTAATCTTACTTGGTATCTTCCATTCTTATACTTGATATCAGATTCGAAGGATTTCATAATTTCTAAATCAACAGTTTTGTCGTTCTGAGTATCACTTTCTAAACCTAAGTTTTCTAGCTTCCAAAACTGTTGTAACTGATCTGATATCAAGTTTTCATTTACTATTACTTTCATAGTTAATAATTCACTAAATTCATTATTTACTTTACCCTGTAAACACCACCCAAATAAAGATTCTGTAGCTACTACATCTCTTGAAATTCTTTTAATTTTACCTGTAATTATAGAATAATAGAAATCTACCCCTATGAGAACATCAATTTTGTCACTTTGCCTACAACAGTCAGCTAATTGTAAATTTTGTAAAACTTTATTTTCCTTAGCAAAGTTCAAATCTGGAGGAGAGATGAGAGCATTGGATATATTTTCAACTTCGAGAAATTCAACATATATGCTAAGTTTGGGATCGCTAATATTTTCTAGTTTGGCTTTAACAACATTGAAGGTTTTTTCTAACGCAGTTTTATCTCCAAATGAGTAAACAGAAAGTGATTCTTTTCTAACCATCGGAAGATCCATTTTATTAGATACATTTTTAGTTATGAAAGATCTCATTGAGCCATTATCAAAAAGAATTCTCACATTTTCAG
This sequence comes from Stegodyphus mimosarum, assembly GCA_000611955.2. Taxonomy (NCBI): domain Eukaryota; kingdom Metazoa; phylum Arthropoda; class Arachnida; order Araneae; family Eresidae; genus Stegodyphus; species Stegodyphus mimosarum. Next base: position 67,753 of record KK118119.1, on the reverse strand, counting down.
CTTTATCATTATTTCGAATTAATGCAGAAGCAGTTTGCAATAATATTCTATTAGATCTATTTTCATCGGAATTATATGACGAAACAGCGGAAATAACGTTGGAATCCGACGTTTTCTTTTCAAGTTTGTTATCTTTTTTCTGATGAAATGAATAACAGATGGCTTTTGAATGTTTATTACAGCAGAAGCTACAGTTTACTTTTTGTTTACAGTCTTTAATTCTATGCTTTTTATCCAAACATAAAAAACATCTGCCTTGCTTCTTCAAAATCTCTTTTTTCTTTTCCACACTTAAAGTTTCGCAATCCATAGATTTATGACTTCCATTCCCGCAGAACAGACACTGTGATTCGGCTGACGCTGCTAATAATTCAACTGTCGACGGCTTACTTGTTTTGACTGCAGAAAGTTTCGATTTGAAAGGTAGTGGTTTTTCTAATTGCGAGAATTTCTCTTTAGAGTTATAATTAACAGAAGCTGCGCGTTCTCTACTGAGTACTTCGTTCCTCAAAAAGTCTAATAGACCTTTTAAATCCCAATTTTCGTCTTTAATTTTTCGGCTATAATCAAGAACGAACTCATTAGGAAGTAATTTCAAAATTAAAGGCGTTAAAAGATTTCCGTAGGAATTAGAGTCTATTTTTAATGCTTCAAGATTTCTTATCTGCACTTCGGTGTGATCGAGAAGTTTTCTTAATCCGTTTACATCATTAGGATTTCTAACAGGTGAAATACTTAAGAGTTGTCCTAGATGCGAATTAATTAAGATGTTCGTTTGCCCAAATCTGGAACGTAATAGTTCAAGAGCAGCTTCGTAATTATTTTCGATAAGAGCGAAACCAGAAATAGCTTTGGCGGCTGAGCCACCAAGAAAGCTTTTCAAATAAATTAATTTTTCTATTTTTGATAAATTCGGATTTTTGTCAATCGCATTTTCGAACTGACCTATAAATTCTAACCAATCTGAAGGATCACCATAAAATTTAGAAATGGTTAATTTAGGAAGACGAGTGAATGTATTATTTTCGTTTTTCGAATCTGTAGTGGTTTCATTAGAAATGTTCCGATTTTCATTCTCCGAATTTTCGAGCTTATTCAATTCCTTCAATTTTTTCTTTCCTCTAAATTGCCACAGTTGAATTTTCTCATCGTATTCTAGAACCGTTGTGATTTCGAGTTCAAATTCCTCCGTTTCGAGTTTTAAATCTCGTTCTATTTGAGAGTCTAAATCTTTCAAAACTTTTGATTTTTCGTTTAATTGATCTAAATTTTCTTCTAATACATTAACGTTTATACTAATATCATCTTTATTTAATTCAGTCTCGATTTTCTTTAATATCTTGGACACTGCGGTCCTGAATACCTTTCGTTTCGATTTCAGTTTAGCAATGAGATCTTCCATTATACTAATAATAGAAAGTGCAGGCTTACCTTGGCAGTCTTCGCACACTTCTAAAGTGCTAATCCAAAATTAGAAAACACAAATTTTCAAATTACCGAACGATTCATTCCCGGCCGATGCACCATTATGGCGAAAGGCTAATTTCGCAATAGGCTAATTTCAGTTCGCAGTTAAATCCTTTCTAAAATCTGTCTATGAAGAAATCTATATATCTATCACTGATGCGAAGAAACTTTAATTCAAATATTTATTTACAATATATACAGTTAAACAGTTAACAAATCATCTTATGGAATTTTATGAAACAAAGGATAAGGCTTCCTACGCCTTTCCCGTCTAGCGTCTAACATCTAATTAATTTTTTCTACTTCAGGTGGGGGCGCTGCTATCGCTCTATGACATCATATTTCTCTACAGTGTCAGCACATACGTACCATTTGATATTGTCTATAGTTGAGGGAGATGTTGTTGATTCTGTACCACAGTCATGCTGAGCTGCAATTGTGTCTTAAATACTGAACTATGAGTCATTTGTCATTAATGTTGTATTCAAGTCTGACATCACCATGGCAACAGATATCATGATCTCCTTGCATTATGCATTGTTATACTTGTCTGTCACCTTGAGATATATCTTGAAAGTTACTGAACTTTACTCCTGCATATGCATAATATGCATTGCTGGTATGCTGAACAGCACCACAAAATGTAGGGTGTCTATAATTAAAGAACCCTATGTCAAAGCTGCCTATACATGAAACCAGAAGTGAGAAAATTGTGAAATTTTGTGGGGGCTCAATGAAGGAATGAGAATCTTTTTCAGTGGGAAAAAAAAAATTAGTTACAAGTAGCATCACCAGAAGGCATTTTACTTTGAAAACCTGTAATAAAAATGTAGATATTTGTCGACGTTGTGCAGCAGCTGCTATTAAACCTAGAAACATTCTCGGAGACCTTGTTTTCAGTGTGCTTTTTGCTCACAGTGATTATAAGTTTATGAAATAGCGCTTTGTTAGTAGAATTATTTTTACCAAAACAGTAATTCCATAGTTGCTGTACGGAAATTTCGGACTTTGAAGAGGATTCTAAGAGATCTAGTGAATGTTAAAAACCTTCAGGAAATGAAAAGGGAATTTGAAGAAAGAGGATCATTTTCTGTTTGTCCTGGAAAAGGAAAATCTGTTTCTGCAGAAGCTGTACAGGAGGTTGCGCTTTAAGTCATAGAGGATACACCTTCAAACTTTCAGGCTAGCACCAGTGTTCAATTTAAAGCAGAGGCACTGGATAGCCAAGTTCAACAGTCCATAAAATCTTATGGAATATCCTCCGATATTATCTTTACAAACTTTCACTAGTGCATTGGTTTTATCCACATGAATCTGACGCTTGACTGTAGTTATCACTTCAATTTCTTGCTTGCTTTAAGGTTGATTCAGAATGGCCTTGGAATATCCTCTGAACAGTCAAAGTGTATTTTCATTTCGATGGTGCAGTGAATACTCAGAGCTGTTGAATTTGGGAATCAGAAAATCTGTGTTGTATCTTAGAGGTTCCATTGCATTCACCAAAAGTGGCAGGCAGTACAGTGTGGATTTTCTTCATAATTTATTCTTGGCCCATACTTCTTCAAGGAGCTAAGTTCTACAGGTCCAGTGATATGCTCCATTACCAGGCAGCAATATGCATTGCTATAAGAAAACGAAATTCTGCAAGTGTGTCAGTTTCTCACACGCACAAGCTTTATGCAAGACGCAGCTCCTCTACCCGTTATGAATGTTCTCAAACGTCATTTTACAGAAGAACATGTTATTAGCTGGCACTTTCATAATTTGTGGCATCCCCGATCCCCAGACCTCAATCCATCCAATTTTTGGCTTTCGGGACATTTGAAACATCTGCTAAGTCATGAAAATCCAAAAACTGTACCTGATTTTAAATTTAGATACTGTGGAAGCATACTCTTGCAGTTTCAGATGGCAGCTGTAAATAATGTCCGTCATGTGAAACAAGGTGGGTTTTTTTTTTTTTTTTTTTTTTTTTTTTTTTTTTTTTTTTTTTTTTTTTTTTTTTTTTTTTTTTTTTGTAGCAAAATTTTAAAACTGTTGTAAAGCTGTGGTTAAGTGTATAATTTATTAATATAATGCCCTCTGGTGAAGCTATTTGTAATTATTATTATTATTCCCAAAAGAAATTCTCATCTCTTCATTAAATCCACCACAAAATTTCACAATTTTCTGATCATTGGCTTCACTTGTAGGCACCTTTGAAATAGGTTGTTTAATTATAGACACCCTGTCTGAAGTTTTGGGGCCTGTTGGTCTCCACTTTCAAGACTTGCCTGAGGCCAAGTTTCAACAGGATAATGCTTGGCAGCATGTAGCATGAAAGCTCAGTAGTTTCACATTTCCCACTAGATCACACTGCTCCCTTGACCTAAACATTTTCTTGACAAGTTGCCCTTCAAATACTTAATTTTTAGTTATTTTAAAATTTTCATTTGATGCAAAAATTTTCAAATTTTTATTGAAAATTAAATATTTTGAAGACAGTTTGTTGAAAGTAGAATAAATAACATTTGCAGAAGACTTTCTGCATACTTCATAGAGAAGTTTAGCTATATCGTTTTAAATTAAAAAATCATGAAAAATTCTTTTTTGAGATAACAGATTTTCATGCTGGCTTTTTGAAAAATTCACATCTTTCTTTTTACCACTTACACATATAATTATGATATTTTATAGTAAAAATAATGCAGAATAATTAAAAAAAAAGAATGTAATCTGCATTTCAAAATGAAATTTAGGATATCATCAAAATCATTATAAGTAGAGTTCAGGTTTATACTCTCTACTTAGATTGAGTTTAGATTATTAATTAACTAATAATTTTTCATTCATAGAAATGGTATTTGAATCTTATTCGAAAAAGTAAATGCAAAGTTTCAGCTGTAATCTATCAAAGCAAAATTAAAACCAGATTGTAAAGAATTAGGCAAACATAGATGCAAAGTTTCAGAAATAATCTATCAAAGCAAAATTAAAAGCAGATTAAAAAGAATTATGCAAACATTGAAGGTAGGTGGAAGTTATGTAAGATTATAAACTCACAAAGAAGAGACATCAGATCACTGCACATTGTATGTTGAAACTAACGGAAAAGTCATCATTAATAATCTAGCTCCATGGTGTCTCCCATGTTCAGACATTTATATAGAAACAGAAGATGTTTCACACATGGTAGCACAAGAAACAAAATTTTAAATGTGCTGGTGTAATTGTTGGGAAAACATACATTTTGCATTATTTGATTTTAAAATTCTAGCAACATTTTTAAAAGGAAAAATGACTTTTCTATCAAGAATTTTATGCCTCTTAAGCAAATAACATTTTAAGAGCAGTCTTTTAAACTTTTTTTCTGCATTAAAACAGTATATTCGAATATCAATTTGTAACACTTGTTTTTTGTTGAATTCCAAAATTGTGCATTTTATTTGCATATTTAATTAATGTTTTGTAGTACAACTGCAGTCAATGATGAGAGCTACAACCACATATCTCAACATTTTTCATGGGTTAGTGGAATCAAGAGAGAAGTATTAATAAGGCCTCACAGTACAGTGCAACTTCCTCTGCAAGCTATGTTTTGCTCCCCAGGAACTTACAATTTAGGCAATCTAAATATAGTTGTAAATCTTGGCAAAGATTCTCTATCTGTATATCCTTTGCCACCTTATTTAATTGTAATCAGTTTGTGTGATACTACATAACACTTAATTAGTGTGTGTAATATTAGATAACAATTGTAATTAGAACTGGAAATTATGTAAAACTGGAATTATGAACTTGAACAAGTCATTTTGACATATACATATTATATGAATATATAAATAGAAATATCGTTACTTATTATAATGTTGCTCATATTTTTCATTATAATATAATTTCTATGTAATAATCAGCAATTCTTTCCCTTGTTTTCATGTGTTTGAAATGATAATGGAAAAACAAATTTTTTGAGCTAGAAGATAAATATTTATTTGCATTGGATATTTTTTGTATACTGTTAAAGAAAAAAACTGCAGCATGTAACTAATGAGAAGCTGTAATAAGTTTATTAGACTTCAAATTTTTTTTTAAGTTGTATTAATTTTATTGTGAATTTTTATCAAATTTTTCAGTTAACAGAATTTTGATTTTGTTAAATCAATTGGCAATAAAATATCTTAAATAATATACATATTCTAATCAAAAAAGTTAAAAAATAAGTGTTTTTTTTAAATTATAATTGTGGTTATATTTTAAAATAGGGAATAAAAAGTAATATAAAGCAGCTTACTTAATCATCTTAATGATCATAAAATTGTGGCATTCAAAATTATAAATATTAAAGACATTTGATCGCTTGTTATTAAAAATAAGATTCATCTTGTAAAACTGTACTTAACTTTCTCAACACATTTAAGGAGGTAATAGAAAATATCAGTCTGTCTGAAAATGCTATATAATTTAATTCTATCATTTGTCTGTTTTCTTTTGTCATATCTTCTGCAATTCGTATAATTTGTTTGTATGTTAAATGTTATAATGTGTTTGTATATTAAATGTCATAATGAAATAGCTGGTTATATTCTTTGTTTTTAATTCATTTTTTCTGGATTTTAATGTGAAGCAAATTATACTAAAAAAATTTTAAACCTATTAAAATAAAATTATGGATTAGTAATTTATTTATTTTAGGGGGAAAATATTTTGCATATTATTTCCGTGACTTCCTACTTTAAATGCTTAACTTGTTTTCTACCAAAATGCAACACTTTGATTTTAAATGTTCGGTATGATTATTTAATATTGTTGACAGTATTTATACTCCTGACATGTTTCATATTTTAAATTTCGCACTATAAATAAGAGGTGGACTCATTTCTCATTGTTAAATAAATAGTATTATTATTTTATTTTGTATTACTATATTTCTATTAATAAAAAAATTATAAGTAAACTTGAACATTCTTTGAATATAACTTGTATCATGTTTAAAATGTATCTGTACATGCATAAACATACATTGCTGCCTTGGGGGAGGGAACCAATTTATCTGTAATTATCTCCCTATTGTTAATTCATAGTTCGCCTATAGCATAAGACCAGTAATAATAATAGTACGAGTTGTGGCAATTAAGGTATGAGAATGGTGTCAGAAATGTTATTTATTGCAAAGAAAGGTAGTGAATTTTTATCCTCTTTAACATACTTCCCTCTCCTATCTATACACTGCTGCATATGTGCCTTCCATTGTAAATAGCAGTGCTGTAAGCCATCCATTTTCACCCTCTTCAATAGTTCTGCTGTTTTTGCTTTTACCTCTTCAGCAGACGAAAATATGTTCCCTTTAATGCACTTTTCACTTTTGTGAACAGATAAAAACTGTTTCACAGATAGGGCATTGTGGGCTGGCATGTTGTGCTGATACAGATTCCATGTATCATTCTTTCATAAATCTGGTCTTTTCTTCCTAGCTTTTCTCTTAAACTGATTAGTAGTATGGTCTTTTATCATCGTATCATAAAACTTGTTACACATCTGGCTGCAGTTTTGTCTTGCAGCAACTCCTTTAACTACATACTGAAAATTCATAACAGAAAATATTCTGCCCGCATGTGGTGTGGAGGTAGAGGGTTCTTTACCTTAGGCACTCCGTAATAATTAATCCTTGGAATTAGATGCTTAGTGGCAGTTGTTGCCAATATAGTTTTTAGAAATCTCTGACTTGTTACATCATACATATTAATACTAATTGAACAATCCAAAGTCTTAATTATACTTGCTTTCATATTACTGATTTATGATTACAGATCTTGAAAAATAATAGAGTCCGAAATGCGAACAAAAAATAAATAATATAAAAATCCCTCCCCCGGCTTACAAAGTATAGGAATAATAGGATTAGGATATAATACTTACTAAAAGGAAGCAGGTGTACTGTAAATGCGGTTTATCTCCTAACTGAAATTACTGCATGCCACTTTCAAACACCTGTGAGTTAAAAGAGTCGCACAGTGGCCAGTGGCAATATACTGATTAGCGTTGTATTGATATTAGCCAGAATCACATTTTCGGCTCATGAGTGGTTGTGGGGAGGAATATTTTCTAACGGACTTAAACAGTTAATGGGGTTCAAGTGCTGCCATCTTTGCATATCATCTTATTAAAGTAACGATTTAAAATCCAAAAATTGCCGAATCTGTCCTGACGTTTCCGGATCTCCAACATTATACTGTACATGATTCACGGGTCAATAATGTGTTTATCTGAAACAGAACAAAACTAATACTTTCATCAAAATGATGAGGTGATTGGGAAATGTATATATATATATACACAGTGAACTGGCTAGAAGCAGTTTTTGTTTCTAAGGTGATTTAACAACCTCATGGAATTACCAAGTAAAAATACATAAAATGTTTTGTAGGTATTTGTTCTGATTAGTTACTGTAAGGAAGATAATTTTTTTTTAATCTGCAGAACAAGGCTTATTTCCAAGATTTTCAAGTATTTTATATTTTAGAACAATCGAAGTTTTAATGATTATCATGTCATTATCAATCCTTAGATTTTGATATTTACATTTTTAAATATTTTATAATTTATATTTTTAAATATTTTACATTTCGGGAGCTTTTTAGGGCATTTTAAAGATATGTTCTAGTAATCAATCTGAAAATAAAGTTACCCTTAAAATAACATCTCAACTCCAATGAACTTATTTTTACTAGGCAGGCATGTCCTACTCAGAAAAATCTGGTTATGTAATTAATGTGTTAGTCCTATCTATCACAACAGACTTTTTTTTCAAGGTATGGGTATCATTTTTAAGAATATTTCCATTCTGGCATTTCTTTATTCTTTAAGACTTTTTGTACAAGTTCAGTTCCATAGGATTACAAGCAGAGGGAAAAAAGGTATTCCATAGGTACAGTTTTGGAATTACACACTCACAGCTACATGGAATGTTTCTTTATCTCAATAAAATCCTCTTTCTCCCCTCCCGTCGGCAGTAAGTGACCTTGGATCTCTCTATTATTTAAAAAGGGACTATTGAATTAAGAATGCCATAAATGCAAACGATGTCTGACGGCCGTTCTTTTTGCCATACGATTCTTTTGCCTTTCGAGTACTACCAGAACAAGCAGTTTTAAAAATTTAGAATCTTTGCTGTATATATTTTGTTTGAATATTTTTGCAAGAGGCTAGAACAGAAAATATCCCTTCATATGTCTTGTTTAAAAGTCTTCAGAGGTAAAAGTTTACAATTGGGTGCCTCTTGTTTTTTTGGCGATTCTTTTTTGACGCTGGAACGCACAATTTCGAGATGGTCGCCACAAAACCAAAATAAGAAGCAAAGAATTGTACAAACTCGGTATCCATGTACACATCGACCTATTTTCACTTAAAAAAACATCCCAGAATTGCACATTGCCTTAACTTTGTCCATGTACACATCAATTTATTTTCACTTCAAAAAAAAAAAAATCAAGAACTTAAAACTATCATGGTAACCAGAAATGAGATTTCATTGCCAAAACTGAACAAAATTTATCACTAATTGAAGAGGCACTCAGTTCTACACTAAAGCCTCTTCACATGTCAGGTTTAAAACAGGCCTTCCCATTTTTAAAATAAAGCTTCCTAAGGTTTTTCACAAAGGTTTATGTACCATACGTATAAAGGCTTTTGCTATATTTAACACTATTTTGACTAAATGCTGCGGAAAACATCCTTCATCTTCAAAAGAGATACCGACTCCTTTGGAACTGAAGAAATATTAATGATAAGTTTATTTTATGCTTTAATAGTCATAAGTAGATGTCAATAGAAGCTTCTCATGATATAAAAATTTATATACTGACAGCGGTTGAAAATTTGGAAGAAAAAATTCCAAGACATGTATTTGTTTGGGTTTTAATCTGTTTGTCAATTTTCTCATTTTTAATATTATATATATATATATTGTTTTGATGTAACTTTTTTCTGAAATATTTTCCATTTTAAGTGTATTTTCTCACCATTTTCAGTGAATTTTTAGGTCGTCAAAATTGCAGCCGTGGTCATGATCATAAAAAGCATACCTATGATTTTTTTTCATAGCCTTTTCCATCAATAACGTTCTGTTTTGTAAGAAGTGTTGTTAATTTTATAGGCATAATTTTTTATCTGTTTAAGTTAACATTTTCAGGGGAGAACTGGTTTTGTTAAAGTACAATGCAATGAGCATCAGTTTATATCAAAGTTGTTATTTTAAATAAATGTATTGAAAGGGAAGAACAAAAATTTATCAATGAAAGCTTAAAACATGCTCTTTATTCAAGTGTTATTTATCTACAAAAGTGCGAAATACAGATAATTAAAAAAATGTGAATATCACAGAAAAACTTAATTCTTCATACAGGTACTTTTATATCTTAGGAAAAACATTAAATCAATAATTAAATACTAAAATATCTTACTTATTTCTACATGGCTACTTTGATTTCAGATATTTAGTAAAATTATATTATCCTGATAATTGCATAGTGAAAGTTGATGAACATTTAATTAATAAACATGTATTAATTGACAAATGCGTTAAATATCAGTTATTTAAAAATTAATGAGTCACATATTTATTGAGATATATTATGTTCTAAATCTTTCTAGAGTTTCTGTGAACTGGCATTTTCATATACTATATAAATGTTTTCCAAAATCTTTGACTAGATAATTTTGACATATTAACATAATTTAATAATGAACATGTATTGAATAATGAGAATTCTTGTGTAAGATTTACTAAAAACACTTTTTAGTCATATACAATAATCAAAGGAAGGACAGGATTTAGCATTTCTACAGCACTGAATTACTCTATCAACTTCGGGTGACAACAAAGAATCTTTGCTGTGCACATATTCATCTTCATAAGTTGATTTACCATACATATTATATACACAGAATGTCTTGGAACATTAAAATCATTTCATGCAAAGCAAAAGATACATCATAAAATTGAATTAAATGTATACATTTGAAAATATTTCATTAAAAACATCAAAAAACTAAAGGTCTGATGTCTATATATTACTTACATATAAGCATAATTAGTATAAATAGTGAACGATGCTAATAAACTGCAAATTTCTTTGCAAAATAAATAACTTGCTTGGCATAAATTTTTTGGAGTGATTTTCTCTGCAGACTAAATATTTATATGTTAGTTTTAAAATTTTTCTTAAATTAAGAAGTTCTAGTAATTTCCCCATTATTTTGCTTAATGTTTTATAATTTTGATTGTAAGATAAAAGAAATAAGAGAACTCAGAACTAAATCTATTTTAATACTTTTTTAAGTGACTTTGAAACCTGAAAGAATGAGCAGCAAGACAATTTAAATTTTTAAGACATTTCATAACTCTGTTTTGTGTATTTATTTAAATGTTTGAAATGCTTCAAACATTTGATTTTCAGATATAAATGGAAACTAATATCATTTAAAAAATACGTACTTTGTTTATTTGTTACATATATATATTTGAAAATTCAAATGTTATATTATTTTTATTGCATTTTAAAATTTTCACTGAATTTTTAAAAGGTAGAATGTAGTGATGCCATGAAATGGAACAAGATGTTGGTCTATTAGAAGGAATCTTGTTTTTATAGTTTTCATCCTTAAAAACTTCACTGGAGCAACCAAACAATGAAATGAATCAAAAAGCACGTTTTGAGACATAAAAATCTGAGGGAACATTTCTTTTCTTTTTAATGTTAACAAATCATGCTTTATGAAGCTCTTTGCATTTTGTACCCCGTTAGTTCCATTTGAAACATACTAATGATATCAATTTTCAATTGATTCGAAATTTGACTGCATCTTTTCATTTTGCTTCAAGGTGAACTTTTACAGCTTCTTGCTGAGATGAGAAAAATGGAATGATTAAATTATGTCATAACAACATATCCTAATTCTGTAAGAAAAAGAAAAAAAGCTTTGAACTCTTTTTGAGTCCAATGGGAAACCTCAAGAACCAATTTCTTTCATTATATGTTGCCTGCCTAAAGTCTTAGCATACAGTAGATGGAAATTTCAGACATCAATTAAACTGAAAATGCTGATGTATAAAACTCAAATTCTTATATCTAGAAGCGTCTATTATAATTAATAAATCAATACCTTACAAAATTTGATTTCATTGTTATGATGGTTTGGTGAAACTGTCACACATTTTGCTTGGCACCTATCTGGAGATCAGAAGAAAAGGTTCCCCATACATTCCTATTTTTTCTCCCTTATTTCTGTATATTTTACTTTAATTTTTTATTTAATGCAAAAATAATTTTTACTTTTAAATCTTGGAATTGTGTTGCGTTAAAAATTATGGTGGACAGGACAGTGGTCTCCAGACCATATAATGGACAAGCCTAATATCTAACACAAATAATTAGAACAAGAGAAAATATTTTGATATGTATGACTAATAGTGTCACAACAGTGCATTATTACTATTGTGCATATTTGGGGCAAATTTTTTTACCTATTAACAGGCCTTGCAGAGCACAATCAGCCATTTTGCCTTGCAAACTCAAACAGAATACTACTCATACCATAACATTTTTGAAAATGTGACTGCCAACTAAGTTTTATCGTATGAACACTCAGTGCTTACTGTATTGAAAGAAAACAGTGTGACTGATTTATGATCAGATTTCTTTTTTTCTAACTTAACAATAGTGTCTAGTTTCTGTTGTTAAAACTATCTTCTGTTTAATTGACAGCTGGTGGCAACCATTCCAGTAAAAAGCTAAAGAGATGAACAAAAAAAAAAACTTCTAATAAATACTAAGAAAACACAGCTAATTTACATGAAACCAAATCTTGAAATAATCATGATACGCATATTGATGAACATATATAATATTAATTCAAAACAGGAATAATGAATTAATCTATTTGAAATTAACAAATGATGCATCAGAGAAAGAATTATAAATATTATTCATGATAATATGTTGTCATTCTTCCCTTATTAGAAGATAATCCATAAATAATCCACAAAACATCAATAGACAGCCAGGAATTCAGCACCTAACATATAATTATGCGCATATATACATATATATAGAAATCTATGTGAGTTGATTGTTTTACTCACAAATCTAAAGAAATATAACTTCATAAATTAATAAACTAAAAAGCATTTAACATTACTTTTTCTGAGTATTTAAATTATTAAGAAAAGATGGTGTTATCAAACAAAAAGATGAAAATTTTTAATTTATGTATATTAAAATTATTTTAATACATACTATTTCCATTCTTAAAAATGTTTATGTTAAAATTGACATGTAAATCTGATCAATTAACAACATGGGATTCTCATTAATCCCCACATATATAATAAGAGCATTTAATCACTTCAATTTTTCTTAAAATATTTTTCAATAAGGTACCTCCCTCCCAAGATAGTCCTTGAGTATGTTTTGCCTTAATTATCTATGATCAATTAAAACAGCTAAACCAAATAAAAAAATAACTATATATATATCAAAGAATTATTAATATATATTATAATTATTAATTTCTTTACAGAGACATACATTCTAGAAAAATATAGTCTATTAGAGGGGTGTAAATTGGCAGCCCTAAAGCAATTTTATGCAGCCTGTGAGAAATTTCAATTACGTATTTGTTGCAAATATAGTGTTACAAAGATTTCAAGATTTTAGTTATTTGAAGTTTAAGTTTATATTTTTGTCATTTCCATTAAAAATTAACATGAACAATGTGCCAGAAAATTTCTAAATGTAATTAATTAATTTATAATGTGTTATAAATCTTCTTCAAAGATTTCAAGATGCAGATTTCATTGACTTTTATTTGTACTTGTCAAAAAATACATAAACTCAGTTTCAAACTTCTACACTAAGAATAATAATTTTGTGGGAACAGTTTATATGTGAATGGTTGTTTTTGACAGATGGAAACTGATAAAAACCTGACTGACCAATGAGCACATACAATCTGTGGTGAAGATAATTTACAATATTTTTTTCGAAAGGCTACAAACTTTATCACAATCTAACACCATCAAGCTGTAGTTAGAAATAAAGAATTTATAATTATTTGCGAACAAACATATGTATTTTTACCAAAGAAAAAAATCACAAGAGAAAGAAATTAGGTTACCATTAATTATTCTCTTTTGTCCCACTTAGAGAAGTTTCTCTGAAAACTTTTCCAAGTTTTTGATAATTTCTTTATTTTCAGTTTAAATTTAAGAAAATTGAACATGCTAGAATTATTTGAAAGAAATGTCAGTATAATTTAATATTTAGCTGCCAGTATGTTTGAATTACAAAGTGTAACTAAACATAAATCTTTTGCAATACCAAAATTCAGATTTTAGGTAGAAAGTAAATAGAAATTTCAATTTTCCCTTTATGATATTATTATTATTTATATCACATTTTCATAAATATTTAGTAAAGGAAATTTAAAATTTACTTAAAAGACTTATTCTGTTAAAAAATTTTTCAATTTGTTTAAAAAAAAAAAAATCTGGTCCAGAAAAAAATTCTCAGCTGTTTTCAGATTATGCATGTGACCCACTGCAATTTGAGTTTCACACAGCTGGACAAGTACTTTAAAACAGGCACTTTAAAATCTTGAAGACCCTCCCTCATTTACGTCGTACTTATTTTGCCATCTCATTCGCGACTATAGTTCATGTCAGCTTTACATACTCGGGCTTTACTCCTGCACATTTTATAAAGTGAAATATATTAAACAGGGAAAAAGTTGAGCATCTTTCAGTAGCTATCATTACCATGGTTCCAAGGCAATCTCGGAAGAAAGAAATGACCCTGACATGCCTATTATAAAGTCATAGACTATACACTAGGTAACTTTCTCTTTAATTCTACAGATAGACAAAATTTCTTGTTCATTTACAATGTTCCACTGATCAAGTCATGTAATTACTGTGTCGTGAATTTCCATTAAATTGTCAACTGAAAGTTTTCTTTTTGTAGTCAACAACCTCTCTATATCACTTTTATCATTATTGGTAGCGATATTTTTTGAATTTAGAACCTCCTGTAGATTTTGCTATCTGTTAGTTGATTGATGTTTGGGGCATTGTTATTGCAATGAAAAACTTTGGTTATATCATCTTCATTTATTAATACTTCTCTACATTTCTTCAAAATTCAATTAATTGGAAAATTTTGTGTTTTGTTAACGATATGTGGAAACCTCTGAATGTGGCTATCTTCATAAAGCTAGTGTCTGGTTATATACTATTGGCAATGTATCATGAGATTGGCAACTTAAGACATGTTGTTCTGCTAAATTTTGTCTTGCACGCTGATGAAGTTAGGCCTGGATTATATTAGTTTAATTATTTATTACATTTACAGCAATTTATGCTATTACATATGCTTAAAGCTTGTCTTAGTCCTGAATATATAAATTCCCACAAATATTTAAGGATTATCCAGGCCCAGCTCTAGATATTTTGCAGCCCAATGCAGTCTCTGCAGGTCCAAAATTCTGCTGTGAAATGCTTCTCTAAATTCTTAAAATTTTGCACATCCCAATACCTTCCTTAAATTCTAAAGATTTTGAAATCCCTTAATTTTTTTTCTCGGTGCTCCTCTAAATTCTAAAAATTTTGTTATCCAATGTGCCTGCACTAGTTCTGGGCTTATCTGAATAAAGTCAGTTATTCTTAATTCAAATGGCATTAAATCTAATCTTTTGGCCTATAAGTATCATTTACAAAATCTATTTTTTGCACATGGAAGGAAATTTCTGTTGAATTCCACCTTGTCGACACACTCAACATTTTGCTGCAGAGTTAGCTGAGTCTGTAATCACTGCCAAGTGTAATGTTAACATAAAATGTTACTCTTTGGCAGTCAGTTACAAATTTATTAAAAATAATTAAAAATATTAAAAAAAAAAAAAAAAAAAAAAAAAACAGCAGTCATTGCTGCATGACTTCCCAAGCTGCCGCATGTCATGCAGTAATGAAAGCAAAAAATAATAAATAATGATTTACCAGGTTGGCAACAGGGATATAAATTATTTAGTAACAGTAAAATCAATGATGTTTCGATGGAAAAGGTTTGGGATTGAGATATGCCAAGCAAAAAGGCAGTCACAGAGCCAAATTACTGACCATAAAGATTCAAACTAATATGATTATTTCTCATATACAGAAGTATATGAGATTGTCTCATTTTATTTTATCCTGAAGTGAAATTAAGAATTGGGACTCCTCACATGTTTTATTATGAAAAAAATACCAAACCTTGCATGTAAAGTATTACCCCACCTCCTAAAAAAAAACAGGTTGCTGGTGATCTAGAGATTACGATTTTAAATGATTATGGATAATGGATATCTGTATATATAAAAATAATTCAAATCTGCATACACAATTTTTAGCTCAGTATAATTAATATAGTAATTTAACAATCAGATGCCTGTGATTACATTTTTGAATGAAACAATCAACTCACTGGGCCAAGCTCAGAAAAAAATATTTTAAATGCATTATCTTGAAGTTTACCTCATTTAGTCATCATACATTACACTGAGTATACATATAATACAGAAACTAGTATAGCAGTAGGCTATTAAGGTTAATACAATCCAATGATTGATTTTATACCGAGCTTTTGCTTTAAATTGAATTTCTTCTGCAATATTAAAAAATGCATTAAAAAATCATAACATAAATATTATCTTTTACATTTTTAAAATTTTCAATGTAGTTAAAAATATTAAGAAATAATTTTCTGTTTTAACATTTTATCATCAGTAAATATAAATGCAACATATTTAAACTTCAGATACAGCTGTAAAATTTTAAAGAGCAAAAATTAAAGCTGATAAACAAACTAATGCTATGAAACAAATTAGTGCTATAACTCTAGTACAATATTTGGAGGAGATAAAATGAATTTCATTTTATAAAACAGTATGGTAATGTCCATAAAAATACAGTTTTTAAAGTACATTACAGTACAATCATATCACAGCAAATAATTTCTAATTCAAGCTCATGTAAACTTTTTCTTTAGCAAGTAAAATAATTATTATAGAATAGTCTAATTGAAATAATGAGATTTCTAATTAAAGCAGAGTGTATATCCATGTTTGCATCAATTATATATAATAATCCAATACAGCATTTGATGATAAAAATTATTAGTTAATATTTTAGTATTTGCAGTTACTTAAATAAATATTAGCTTTATATGCAAGAGGATTATCCAATTCTACAGTTTTCACTAAAATGTTGCGTATACATTTATCAATAAACAAACAATAATTCATACCACTAGTATCTTTTAAATAATTTATATCAAAATTCAGACACTATGTGCTGCCACATTAGTGCTGACAGTCTAACTCACTGCACATTCATTCAAGGAAAAATTCTTAATCTTTTAGTGCACATATGCACACTCTGAAGAGCTGACTTGAGGATATCTTTTATCTCATTAATGCTTAATTTAATCAGCAGCATGAAATAAATGAAATCGTCATTTTCTACATTTCACCTACGAAACTTTATTTAATAATTTAGTTTCATATATAGAGAACAATCAAAATGCATAAAAATTCTTACAATTTTTGAAGTGCCTTGAAAAATATTCATTCTTATTATTAGAAAAAATAACTAAGGTTGACCCATATAAAACACAAAATACTGATTAGCATTTCATATAAACTGAATTACTACATGAATACCACTCACATTCCTTGTAATCACCTTAGCATCACGCTCTCTTCTTACCAGTTTTTGGAGATGAGATAAAGTTCCATTTGGATGATTATGCAAATAGTCAAAACAGCAAGAATTGGGATTCAGGAAATCCCCACACAGGTGTCAGTAGAAACACAAGCCATAATTTATAGTTATGAACATTTGAAGGCATGAGAAAACATATATAAATAAACATGAAAGGGAAAACCCAACTAAATACGCAGTACATTAAGATAATTTCCTCAAAGTTAGCAGTCGGAGATTTTCTAGTTTTCCATGTTGACATTTCATTGTGATAGATTTCCTATCATACACACTTTTTATTTTTTTAATACATAATTTTATAAGGAACTGGCTGCTGCAGTTAAGTCTGAAAAATAAATCATGATCAATTACACAATAATAATAATAATAATGACAAAAGCAGACAATGTACAAGCATGGTGTGATGATATTTCATCATACTGTAACGAATAGTTTCATTTACCACCTTCAAAACGTACGATGACTATTCTTTATTAATGATGTCTCAAATAACAATTCTCAGTGATATCACATGCCAGAATCAATCTTTGCACATGGAACAGTATTTTATGATATGTGTAAGAATTTCTGACAGACCTTCTGGGCATTAAACTCTTTCACAGGGACTACTGTCGAGAGGCTGAGGGTTTGGCTACCGCTCTGACTCCAAAGCAGACATGAGGGATTCATTCATACACTTCGCTGAGTTCTTCAGTGGAGTGGTGCACTTCTTTCCTATCGTGTCCTCGCTTTTACAAATGGAATGTAGCTCACTATTCCTTAACAATGTCAAGGCAGGGGTGAGATACTAGTTGGTGGTCTGAGATATGACTATTGCTGCTGGCCAAGTCTTACGCTTGACCGGTTTTATGTATACTCTGTTGCGAAGTTCTCAAATCCAGCTATTTTGACTATTTATTTAATTGTCCAAATGAACCAAACCTTGGCTACAAAAAATAACAATAATAATAACAGAATATGATAAAGGGTAAATTCCAGTTAGATTAGATATATTCATATCCATAACCACTTTATGGAATGCTAATCAGTGGGTTGTGTTTTACAGGAAACAACTTCAGTTAATTCCAAAGCACTGCTATTATATGGAGTCAACTAATCAACATTATGGTTGTTTAGAGGGCAAGGATAAATCACATATATTATCTCTACAAACATAAATGATTTTAATGAAGCTATATTAATTATTATAAACACATCATAGCTTTTCACATAATGAGAATTACAGAGTCCCAATCACATTTCTCATTTCATTCCTTCTAATATGTGTTTTAATTTTCCTTTTACTAATATGTTAAACTCACATGTGATAGATCTTCTTGTTCTCTGAAATTCCATCTTACCATTCTAAATAAGTAATAATATATAGCCGGAATCTTTTAGTCAATCTAACTATATTTGATTCTTTTATTAAAATTAAAACTATTCAAAATCATTATAAAATTGTATTTTCTACAATAAAAATATGAGACCAAAAAATTCAACATGGCTCTTTCCATGCATCTTGAATATATCAATGACAAATTTTAATGTACATTTTATACAGGACAGACCTGTTTCTCGTCATGCATAATCAATGACAAGCATTAAATTATAAAACATGAAAATAATTATATGATTGCTACATTTGTATTTTGAAATAATGAAGGCTTTGGTTATAAGCTGATGTCATACAAGTTTTTACATGCAATATCTTGAAATTATCAATTGGCAGTAATTAGAATAATCAACTATCTAATTGGTTGTTTCTCAATAAAAAGTGGTCACAGTATTCTGCACTATCTTCAATGTCACTGCCATCAAATCTCAATTGTCTTTTTTTGGATACTTGAACAATCAGTTCACATTCAGAAGAGATACTGCATGTAGACACATTCAGATATTTTAACGTGCGTAGTGACGATATGAGGTAGTTCAGCCCCATACAACTGACAGATGTTTTCCGAAGACAAATTGTTTGCAATTTGGGAAGAGAGGCACTCTGTATGGTACACAAATGTTGATCTGTAATTGCAGTATTTCCAAGGTAAAGTTTTTCTAAAGAGTGGCAGTTCTGACCCAATGACATCATAGTTTGCTCTCCAATAGCAGTATGTTCCAAATCAAGAACTTTGAGATTTTCAACAGCTTTCAGAAGAATAACTACACCAATATCCGTAATTGGGCAGCCAGCTAAATATATTTCTTGCAGGTCACTCAGTCTTGAAAAGAAAGGTATATCATTATCAGACACACACCAGCAAGAGCTACAGTCCAGCACTTTGATTTTGGGCACTGTAGGATGACTAACACTACAAAAGAACTGATCAGTATGAAAAAATGATTTTCGTAGTGACAGCACAGACAGTTTCTGTGGAAGATCTTCAACTGTTATATCAGTGAAATTAATGTGTTTTGCAATAAATGCACTTTCGATAATGAGAGTTTTTAAATGTGGACATCGTTCTCTTATTTCAATGGCTGTATGTGGTGCAAGAAATGGAATTCTCTGTTGTGTAGAAAGACTACATATTCTAAGATATATAACACAAGGGGGGAGGATTGGAACAAGTTTCTGAACCTGGTATGATGTCAGTTGCATATCATGAGCATCCACATGTTTCCATAGTACTTGACATCTTGTTAATTGGTACCATCTTAAACATACTCTACAAAAGAAACAACAGTTCTTTTATTCTTGACAAAAAAGTACAGCAAGTAAAGCAGTCTAAAACTAATTACAGAAAGATGACATTTGTTATTTCGAGTACTAATAAATTTCTAAGAAAGTTAAATTATTTAAATAAGTTATATTTTAAGAAATATATCTAATAAAATATTAGACTAAAGTATTTTTTATTATTGGTGGTGCATGAAAATGTTAAATATATGTTATCAGCCAACAATGCAACAAAAATCAGAAATCTGTTAACATATACATGAAATACATTTTAGTCAAGAAGACAGTATAACACCTTATATAATAAGCAATACTATACTACAAAAATTATATACATCTCAATATTTCATTTTTATAGTATTATATCCTGAAGTATAATGATTTGAATATAAAAATGACAATGATACAAATGCTGGAAACTTCTTATTTTCATAAACAGAAAATTACCATCAAACCAATACATTCTACTGAATTAAATACATATAGTTACCAGTTATACAGTGCATAACATTTAAGCTTTTACACATCACTTTTAACATAATTTACTTTCAAAATCTAAACTGTGTTTTCACACTTTTTCAAAAAGATAAATACAGGGTGTTCGGGGTAAATTTGACATATTTATAATTGATTACATTTTTCCATAGGTTGGAGGTATTGACACATCTACTCATCATTTAAAAGTTTGGACCCTTCTTCATTCATATATTTCTTGCATGTCAAAACAGTTTTTTCTCAAAACAGTTTTTGAGGCCCTTCACAGGGAGACTGTAGCATCGGCTTGTTCGAGGTTTTGAAGCAGGATTGAAGCTGTGATCGATGCTAATGGTGGTTATTTTGAATGAATCTTGTTGATAGTATTGTAATTTACTCTGCCTGTAATTTTTTTTTCAATTCATTAAATTTAATAGATACAAAGTGGATTTTCTTTTTCCTTATGAAACAGTCAAATTTATCCCGAACACCCTGTATTTTTATTCAAACAAATAGGTAAATCATTAGTCCCTTTCCTATATAAATATTCATTGACTAATTAAAAAAATATCTGAATAACCAAGAAATTAATATTTAACCGATAAGTTAAATATAAAAATTTAAAGTTCAAACCAACACCTGGTCCTATAATAAAACAACATATTTAATAATAATAAAAAAAAACCATTATATTTTATGCAGAATTCCATAATGTTAAAAAGTTCAACTTTTATCACCTACTTTTGAACTTTTCTCTTGAAAGCTACACTTTGAAGTTCCATTACAGCAAAAAGAAAATGCCAAAAGAATTTATAGATATGATATAATGTAACAAAATGAGATATGTAACAAAAATAATAAATTCCTTTACCTTTCAGCAATCTTTGTCAATCAGATCTTGTAATAGCATATCATCTTTTTTAATCAATCAATAAATAAAATTATTTGAGCAATATAAACAAAATCTAAAACTGTAATTTTTAAATCCTTTTTTTCTTCTCATAATTTCTCTGGAACTACCAATATGATGAATTAACACTCAGTCATGATAAATGCTTTCACAAAATTATTTTATATACAGCTCTTGAAAATTATAATACAGCTTGATCTATTTTGCAGCTACAGAATAAGGTTTTAGTATTCATATATGTGGATTGAAGGATGCAATCCTATATTTCTTATTTGAAAAATAGGCCTCCATAAACATAATTTCAACATGCAATTAAAGTATGAGGAGCATAAAACAACACTTTCTCAGTATGTAGTATGCTTGTAGTATGTGACAATGGCTACTTCCTGGTCAATAACAGTATTGCAGTAATAGTAGCTTAAAAAATTGGCCCTTATTTTTTTGCCTATGATGACTGAAATTAATCGCCAGCTATTTTATATGTATAGGTCTGATACGAAAAGCATGCAGATGTACCACTGATGCAGGCAATTTTCCAAAGATCATGATGAGATGTCTACAATAAAGAATGAATTGGACAGCTATCTATCATTGATGACACATTAACATATTTTGGAGAATCACTGCTTTGTGATTGCAAATTTCAGCAGCTCCATACCTAACAGTCTTCCACTCACTTCTTTGCCAGAAATTATATCTCACACAGATGCCTAACAGACCAACAAAAGTAACTGTATGCGATCAGCACTGACTTTTCTGCAGCATTATTAAGATGACAATGGTGGATTCCTCAAAAGGATCATTAACAAGCAACAAAACACAGATTGCTCCCTTTATCCTAGAAACCTAACACAAATCAACGCATTGGCATCACACTAGATCTCCATGCATGAGAAAATACAAGCAGACTGTATCTACATGAAAATCTATGTGTACAACAGTTTGTGACAGAAAGGACATTTCTGCTCATCCTATTCATAAGATGAAATGGTAAATACTGATTACTACTATCAAACACTGAGGAGATTGTGACAAGACTTCCAAAACAAGAGGTGCCGCATGCTCAGCGCAAGTGTTATGTTGATACACCATAATACTCACCCACATACATTTCAACACATAACACATCTTTTGTAGAAGCTCTGCTAGGTCATGTTTCACTATCTGTCTTATAGTCTTGAACTTATACCTATTGTTATACCTTTTCTTACACCTCCAGAAATTTCTATTTGGTCAGCATTTTCAAAAGGATAAAGAGGTACAGATAGCAGTAACAGAGTTGTACCGATCTCAGGTGTCAGAATTCTAGTAAAGAGAAATGTAAGTTGATGCCATGGTATGAGAAGTGCCTCAAGAAATTTAGAACCAATTACACAAAGAGCTAAAAGAAGTGAAATTCAACCAGTAAATTTCAAAATTCCCTATACCTACTTCCCTTAATCAACTTTATTTTTGCAATCATTGGTTGTTGTCATATATTTCCAAATACAGAAGTGTTTTAAATGATGAAAATATTCATGTTCTAGCAATGTCAAATTTCTGTTTACCTATTACGAATATCTACTGAAACCATTTAAAACAAAAGATTCTACCGAAAAGAATACTGCAGTAATATTTGACTGATTTCCTTGGTAAAGTATTGCCACAAGAAAGACATAGAAAAGTATTATAGTATGTGGTTTATATCTTCTGGAAGACTGAAATAAAGTTTTGATGATGCTGTGTATACACACAGTCAACAACAAGAATTGGGTAAATTCACTACAGTTAATTTGATGGTGAGTCAAATGATATGGAAATAGGTTTTAAGTAAAATCATTACGGTCTTTTTCATTCATCATTATAATGACTTTATAACTAGCATACTGATAAGTGATGCATAAAATGATATCAAAATATTTAATAAGCAGTATGTCTGTCAACATATTCAAAGAATTTTTGAGAAGGCAAAATTATTAAAACAATGAGGAGAAACTCATTTCAATGAATCTATTACAGAAAACTACAAATGTGCCACAATATTTGAAGACTTTAAAATGATTGTCATTTGCTCTTAATCTCGGCATGATTTCAATGAAGAGCTGAGCCAAAATGTAATGAGATTATAAAACACATTTTGAGTTTTGTTATATCCTATATAAAGTTTATTAAACTATCTCAAAACAAATTATAGTTCAGCATTCTAAGAGATACATAGCATGGTTTAAAATGAACTTTCCCATCACTGAGGCAATTTTAAAGGCATTCCTTGGAAAAATAGAAAATGATCTTTTCACATTCTTGCAAACTTATCAAAGTGTATATGCAGTAAGTCTTGCAAGAAGATTTATTAATAATGTTACTCACAGACTAGATTTTTTGAAATATTACTGATAAACTTTCTGTTTCAGAGGACATGAAAAAACAAATAAAGGCTTCATATATATTTTATAAATCAAGTAGTCTGTTCAATATGTAGCTCAATTATTTATGTTATTTTTTAGGGAAATAAAAATTCATGTATTGTATTTATTTGTTTTAATTCTAGTTAGTTAAAACATTCTATGGAGAACCAAACTTTGCACTTGAGAAATTTAGAATTGATAAATTCAGTACATTCGCTCATTACTCAACGGCATGGTAGTAATTTTTCGCTTTTGAAGTGACAGTTTACAAATCATCAATTGCTCAGTGTAAATTTTCACTGCATCACAAGTGTTCTGGACACTTTTTAATTCTGTATTGGCTGGGGGGAGGACAATTATCTGAGAATGGCTTTTCAGTTCCAAGTTGCTTAAAGGTAACAGGAATTGTCATCTGATTCCCAGAATTCTATGGCTTACTTTCATTACTTTCATACCAAAAAGATTTTTAAACTCGTATTGTATTTATTATACTGGAAGATATTTTCATTACACCTTGAAATGGGGAAGCAAAGACATGGGACTATGTTTAATTCTAAAAATTTCCAATAAAATAATTCTGAATTTTGGAAGGGAAAAAAATTAGGATATTAGTTTTTTTTATTTATTCAAAATGATAGGATTCATTGACTTTCTCATAAATTTTTAAAAATTTAAAACAAAAGATAACAACAAATTTTAAAATGTGAATACTTGCTTTCAAAACCATGAAAATCCATTCTGGAGGCAAAATCGTATATCCCTTCCCAATTTTCCCCCCGTCTTCAGCTGCACAGCACATAGGCACCTTCATGGCATTTAGGCATAGCAAAAATGTTTTCGAAAAAGTTACTTTGGTTGCCTCTCCCCCCCCACGGGAATGCTAAATTATATTCTTTTTATTGTAACGCATAAAGTATCTTAACAGTGGAGAGGATGATATTTTTTTTGCATGAACTATGAACTGACCTGTAAGCTCAAAAATGGCACCTTTCTTTAATTTTTAACTTCCATTTTTTGCATCAGGAGAAGGAAACAATAAAATTATACTTGATACAAATCTACTAGTTTTGTATATTTTTTTAATATTTAATTCAGATGATTTTTCATTTGCTTTTGGTATAAGATTTATAGTTAACTTCCACACTTTTTTCCCTTTATTTTTATCTTATTCTGCATAACATGGTCATACCAATGATTAAATTAATTTTTAATTTACAACTAAATTTAGAACATGCAGAACATAAAGGCTGAAAATAACCTAGGATTCACTGTAAGTTATGAAATCTTTTTATACCACTTCATATTCACTTCATTAGTACATTGCCTTCTAGCGGCTGAGTGATAAAATCTCTTTAACTTTGCTAGTTTGTCTCAGCTTAAAATCCTACAAAAAAAAAAAAAAAAAAAAATTTTTAAAAAAAAAAAAAAAAAAAAAAAAAAAAAAGTTAACTGTGGTTTTTCCTGTATGTAACATGGTTTTATTCTGCTTATTTGATTATGGCACCACACGCAACAGCTATCTGCATAAGGGGTGGGATGCCTCATGGAGGACTTTCTTAAGGAAACAGGCTCATGTCCATGTTTCACATGAAGAAAATCCCGAAAACATCTGTGCACCCAGCCTGGAATCATCAAATCCAAGTTGAACTATCTCTCATGCATACTGAAAGAGAAAGACGTTCTTTCCCAAATATTTAACTACTACTCCACATAAATAATGCTTTATAAAGCTTGAGCAACTTGTTAAAACATGAACTGACTTCTATTGTAACATTAACTATTTGAGGACAGAAAATAGAAATTTCTGAATTCATTCTTTTTTCCTGCAGATTTAAAAAAAAAAAAAACCCACAGATATTAATTTAACAATACTTTTAATTTATGCTGTATTTGCTGATAACATGAAACTTTGTTACGGCATGCCATGCCCTGTGCACAATTGAGTTTGTGGGTCGAAGTGTCTGATGTAGCAATCGACGGCTTGCTCATGCAACTTGTTAAACAACAATGGGAACCTATAGCCTTCTATTCAGCTAAACTATGCAAATCTCAAAGGAACTGGTCCACTTATGACCATGAACTATGTATTCTTCCTTTAAGAAATTTAGGCACATGCTTGAAGGGAGAAATTTTGTCATTTATACTGATCAAAACCCCCTTAAATTTGCATTCCAGCAACATCCTGACAAATGCAGTTCACGCCAATTACGCCATTTGGAATTTATCTCTCAGTTTACCACTCATATCGAATATACTAAAGGCTCTGATAACATTGTCGCTGATGCACTGTCCCGAATTGAGGTAGACAATATTTCATCTACTGTTACCGATTTTCAAAAATTCGCCGCTGCTCAATCAAGCGACAAAGAACTTCAACAACTTTTAGCATCAAATACCTCTCCTTTAAAATTAGAAAAACAGTATTTCGCTCTCGAGGATATTCATCTGTATTGTGACATGTCACAAAAACATCCCCGTCCTTTTGTTCCTCAGTCTATGAGATTAACAGTTTTTAAAACCTTGCATTTTTTCTCTCCTCCAGGTATCTCAGCCTCCATCATTATTTTATCATTTTTGTATATATTGTAAAGATGTATTATAAATTGTAATCGTGACTTCATCACTGGGGGCATACTCTGTAGCACTTCACCGTGCGAACGACAGGCGCTGCAGTCAGCCAGAGGTGCAGATCACATGTTCTTGTTACATCACATCTTGTCTCTCGTCTCATGGCCTCTTTTGGCGGGTGCCGTTGGAGTGAAAAGGTTGTTATGCAACTTATTACGAGTCTCATTCCTGTGTGCATAATAAAGTATATTTTTATATGAAATGCTTTTTCATTCAATAATGGAGTCAGATCAACTTTAATGTAACCATCTTGAACATCAACCACTCCTCAATAATATCAAAGAATGCAGCAAATTTATTCATTTAATGTAAAGATTATTTTTACATATTGTTAGGCAATTTTATACCTATTGAGAATAATAGTTTTACAAAAAGCAGGTTATCAAGATTTACCAGACTTTACACATGCACAGAAAATGTTTGATGCACATGAAATATTTACTAAACAAAAAGAATTACTATCTTTGGTATCAATATGCGGCACATAATTATAAAATTTGTCTTCTCTTTTAATGACTAATGGAAAAGTTCTACAGGTAAGAAAAATGGATGCATAAAATTTTGTATTGTAATAAAATTAATGCTTTTGAAAATAAAAAATTAAATACTGTTCTACATGCATTTATGTCTAATATGACAACAACAAGCCAAACCAATCAATGAAATTAAGGAAATTATGTATTAATATAGTAATAAGTTCTGAAGTCTACACAAGCCATCCAATTCCCCATACTATGTTAAACACAGTATGAAAAAAAGCTTCCAAGTGTTTAAATACAAGTAAGAAACTGTACATCAGATAGCAATCAATAAGTGAACATAATCTGGACAAAAGTGATCATTTTAACTCTTATCATTTTGAGCATTTCGTGATTAGCATGCAGGCATATGTTCGACATTCTTTCATGGCAGGGGGGTCTCAGTATTTTAGTAGATATACAACCAGGGCAATGCTATCTGTGGTCAGACAGAACAAACATGTATCTATTCCATCAATGCAGCTGAAACTGGTTGAATTAGCTGAACACAGAGAACAGAAGTACCATTACTGACACAAGATTGTTGGCTAGGCAAACAATTTCCAATTGCTTTGCCATTAGTTATTATTTCATGTATTAATGATTACAGAACTCACAGCACAAAGCAGATGAAATACTTACAAATAAATTTGTTACCATTAGTTTAAATTCTTCTGTGAAACTAGCTTGACTGTGGTGCGAATTTCCAGGGATTTTTAGTGATTTCACAACACTTAGATAAATTCACAAATTTAAGTGCCCAACACTATTTTCTGATTTCTATTAAAATTTCTAAATTGTTTCCCATGTTTAAATAATTTTACTTGTCCCTGACATCTCAAATGATCTATTTTGAATTTAAATAACATTACATAATAACAGCCAAGCAGAGGAAAAATATATCTGTGTATATAGCATATAATGTTTCAAAATATCATCAATTTAAATCAAATCTTGATCTTTTGTAATGGCACTGGTAACACTGCCACATCTTGACTAGTTGAAAATAATACAGCACTTCATATCTGGCAAGCTTTTTAGAAATGCAAAAAGGAAATCATCAGCTATAAAAATATAAATTAGAAATAACATTGGAAAAAAAATTGTGGGATTTAAACACTAATGACATGTCAGTAGAAATTACTGCTACGTGGATTAAAACAAAATGAATACGTACAAACTATGATAAGTTTACTTGAAGAAGACAAGCAAACTGTACATATAAGGAATAAAATAACCAGTAAAGACATATGGAATGAATGAAAAAAAATCCACAAAAGGAAAAAAAAAAAAAAGCTCTCAAGTAAACTTTATTTTCTTCGAAAGCTGTATCTATTAAATACCAAAAATGAATACAAGCCTGAACAATATATCAACACAATGCTCAAAATTTTTGCCAAATTGCAAAGAATCAGTGAAAATATACTAGATAGTTATAATGAGTAAGATTATTACTAAGAATCTAACCACAGAACTATGAAAATGTTATACAGTGCAAAGTCTGATGTCCAGAATTGTCAAAAAATAGGCGATTCCAGATTTTAGATCATGAGTTTAAATCTAATAAGATGTATAAATTGTAAAATTAAAAACAAGAAATAGTTGTTTATAAAATAATCAAGCATTTAGAACCTTAAAGAAATCAAAACTGATCCCTCCCAGAGGGAAGGAGGGAAGCTCAATATTTACTAGTTTGTTTAATTATTTTTTTAGTGAAGTTGTTTATGATGGCTTTTTTTTTTTTTTTTTTTTTTTTTTTTGCTTTTTTTTTTTTTTTTTGTGTGTGTGTGTGTGTGTGTGTTAATACTTTCTCTTTAATTTTATAGACAGACATAATTTCTTTTTCAGCATAAAGTTCCACTGTTTGCATCCTGTAATTATTGCGTTGAGAATTCCTTCTAAACCGTCAACCAAAATCTTTTCATCCTCAAAAACTTCTTTAGCCCTTTCTTCACTATTCGTAAGGACACTTTCTACATTTAAAACTGTATGACAGATCTTAGCTGATTGCCCATTGGAGCACTATCATCACAATGGAAAAATATTACATTATCATTTATTACTGATTCTTCATTAATTCCATTAAATGGAATTTCTCATTCTGTAACATTCAAAATCTACATCAAAACAAGGTTATTGTTTTTGCTTAGTTTTGAAATTGCCCATTTTTCAGTCTGAAATGTGCTTATGCTGCTATAGAATGCATGAACCAAATATATTTTTGCTTTGCATACTCTACTACACCCGGATACTTGGCAAAAGGAATTTGTATCATATCCAAGGTGGCTTTTGGCTGGATTGCCCATCCCTTGCCAAATACACAGGGGATTCTCAGCTGGGACTCCAGCCCATATGGTTGCATTCAACTGCAGGAACACATAAATGTATTGATTCATATCCTGGACAAAAAGGATATTAGAAATCCTTTTTGACATAAATAAAAATCAAACTTTAGTTTTGGTAAGATAGTTGTAATGATAATAGCCTGAAAAAATAATGAGTCAAATTACAAAGGAAGAGTACAATTTGCTTTGTTAGTTGAACTTGAAAATTCTTCGAAATCTAAGTCTTTTCTCCTCCCCACTGCTATGTCAATAAGAGAAGCAGTACCCCATTCCAAACAAATATATCTCAGCACTTCACTTATTATCACTTATTATTTAGGTCAGATAAAAAAAAATTCCCCATCTCCTCAACTATTTTAAAGCTGGAAGTACGGTCATGGCTAACGTCAAATCATACTGTAATTCTTGATGAACTGAAAACTAAATGCAAAGTGGCATCATCACAAGAGCTAAACAAGGAGCATCATCTGATAACCTTCTATGTGTTGAAAGTAAAGAGTAATTATTTTAATACTGGACATTACTTACAAAGCTGGACTCCCACCTTATTGCATCAAGTAATTTGCTCAATTTTGCACTGCTACTTGCTAACCAATAATAATACTCAAGGCTCCTAGTTACGAAATTGTAATAGTACTCAGGGATTCTGGTTGCTTCTCTAGGTTATATGCCTAGCTCTCTCTC
This sequence comes from Stegodyphus mimosarum, assembly GCA_000611955.2. Taxonomy (NCBI): domain Eukaryota; kingdom Metazoa; phylum Arthropoda; class Arachnida; order Araneae; family Eresidae; genus Stegodyphus; species Stegodyphus mimosarum. Next base: position 37,897 of record KK118119.1, on the reverse strand, counting down.
TCCAAAAGCCATACCCTATAAACCTGGATGCTCACTTCTCTCTTCACTTATTTCTGGAACTTACTTCTGTTCTGACCATATTACCTTTTAATGATGAAGTGATGCTTTCAGCAGCAAAAGTGCCTCACCTCTTCTCCCCCCCCCCCTAGATTCTCTTACAAGACTACCTGAGGAATATTCAGACCACTTTGTGGGATCATCTGAGACAAATGGAAATTGGTCGGGAGAAAAATCACTTTTATTGGCATAGCTGCTTTTTTTACTTTCATATTCTAATTTTCTAGACTCTGGGGGGGACTTGCAGATGGTCTGGATGTCCAGATATTAGACATACAGAAAACAAAATTAATCAATGAACACTTAAGAAGGAAAAAAAAGCATGTGAATAGCAGAAACAGCAGCTTTAAAAAGTACAAAATTCAAGCATTTTATTCAATGAAGATGCAATTATTGTATGAAAATAAGACATACAGGTAGAGAAATCAGACTCTTAAACAACGATAAAGAAAAGGGTAAAAACAAATGTAATCCTTAGAACAAGAAGAAAGCAAATAAAGAAAATTATGGAAATAAACAAAAAAGTGTGAAGATGAAAATAAAGATGAGGAAACTGAAAATACTGCGAATTTACATTTGATATTACTAAAAGAAAATTCAAAAACTCAAACTAGTTAGTTGATTCAGAAGCTACATGCCATATGTAAAGTTCAACAATGTAAGCTTTTTCATGAAATTAGACAGAAGCAAATCAAAGCAAATAGCAATTATTAATAGAAATAAAATAAAATCAGAATGCATCAAACCAGGATGCTTAGACTGCATAGATGATGAAGAAAATATAAATAAAAACTCATAGATGCTTTAAATGCTTCAGATCTCAAAGGAGGATTACACAACAGGTTTACCACTCAATCTGAAAAAGACATTAGAATAAAGAAGAAAGATAAGACCATATTGAATGTAAAAATAGAAGTAAATATATATAAATAATCCAATCAAAAAAGAAAAAGCTGAAATATTGTGTATGAAGCTAAATGTCTGAATTACCATATCCCAAATCAAACAACTACAAAGCAAAATCAATTCTGAATTTAATACTTTCAGACATTTGTGGGCCGATGAGTATTTTACAAATTTGTACATACATATATAATTATATAATTTTATGCACAATTTTTTTTTTGTGTGTGTGTGTGTGTAACATAATATGGAAAATCAAGAGAGAGAAGCTATATGCCGAAAAAGTTAGAATACAGGGCAAGACTGTTTAACATTGAGTAAATGGTTATCTCAGTAATTTGGCAAGATATCGCCAAGCTAGCAACGGTTTTGGTGATTAATTTTTACTGCCAAATTTGGCAAGAATTTGGCAGAAGTCACAAAACTTGGTGACCATTTGGTTCAGTCCCTGTATCACCATAACAGGTGTTGTAATTGAGGAAATATAATTGATCACTATATTAGCTGTGTAGCAAACAGATGGTATTCACCTTTTACAAGGAGAGCGTTCTTGCCCCCCTGCTAGAGACTCAGCAGATGAAAAGTAGAAATTGCTGTGCTCAGTTTGTCGTGAATGTGTTAGCTCAGTTTTTTTGGACCTAATAAGTTATTTCTTCAGAAACATAATTGGCGAAATAGCCAGGATGAATGTCAAAGAGTGATGTTAAATTCGACACTTGATTATTTAGATAATTTAAGAAAATAACTGAGAAGTTCCTACGTGCAAACACGGAGGATTTGGAGATAGTAAAACAGAAGAGGAAAGCAGTTAGGAATGCATTTACAAAAGCAGCTAATAAGTTGGAAGAGCTGATGCGATCAGATTTTCTGGATTTGGATGATTTAGAAATTTGTAGAAATCAAATTTCAGAGAAGTATAAAACTTTACGAAATATGGATGACTCTTTTTTAAGAAAAGAGAATTTAGTGCAGCTCATGAATATTACAATAAATTATCTAAGCCAACAAAAAAAAAATGATAAGTGTTCACAGCCTTCTACTGGTGCAACGGATAGCGGTACTTCATCGGAAATAGTTATGACCACAAAACAGAAACTACTAGAAATCAAACTGGAGAAGTTTGATGGAGACCCTCGAAACTGGCTGACGTTTTGGACGAGATTTAGTACAATACATGAAGATATGCGCATTGACAAAAGATACAAGTTTCATTATATGCTCCAATCTACGAAACCTAAGACAGTGCCAAGAGCAAATGTGCAGAGTTTTCCTGCTACAAAAGAAAATTACAGAAAAGCTGTGAAATACCTCAAAGAAAGATTTGGAAATGAAAATGTTTTAATTCAAATTTATTTTAGAGAACTATTAAAACTGGTAATCAATGACAAACAAAAAACAGACTTATTAATTCTTCATGACAAGTTGCAAACTCAACTACATGCATTGGAATCACTTGGTTTAACTAAAGATAAATTTGCAGCTGTTTTATTTTTTTTTAGTGGAATCGGCACTTCCTGTTGATTTAATACAAATTTGGGAAAGACAATGAGGTATGTCTACTGAAACACCAGGTAAGAATGATTTGGATTCGTTAACTGATTTTCTAAAAAGCAAGTAGAAACTAACTGATTTTAAACTAACCTGTGATGTTTTAGGTTCTGATAAAGTAAATAATATGAAAAATAAGTTTTTTGACACAAAATCTGTTGCTCCAACTGTATGTGAACTAATTAATGCAAATAGTGATAATAGTAAATGTAATGAAAATTTTTTCAAAAGTATGAAAAGTTTGATATTTGTATTTTTTTGTAAAAAATCCCATTTGTCTGAAAGTTGTAAGGATGCCTCTAATGAATTTAGAATGTTAGAATGATATCATTAAGAAAAAGAATGCTTATTTTGCATCTTAAGAAAAACAAGAGGGCAAATCAGCGTAAAGCTAAACACAGATGTACTTTATGTAAAAACCAATATTTTGTAATTATGTGTTCTGATTTGCTTTCCAACAAAAAAAAAGTCTACGTTAAGGTATCAGATGTATATCTTCAAACTTTAATTGTAAAAATTCAGAATGGTTCTCAAGAAATGTTTGTACGAGCAACTTATGATAGTGGTTCTATGCAATCATATTTGTATGATGATGTCGCTCAGAAGTTAAACTGTGTACTGGTGAATCAAAAATTAAGCAATTTCTATTGGGCGTATAAAAAATGTCATATGAGAAATACGTATAAAAATTATGTTAGATGCTGTAAAATGTGCATAAAAAATGTGTATAAAAGCTATATTATTGAAGTAAGCAATACACATTGTAAATATAAGTGTAAATTAGAGGTACTTGGTTAAAACAAAATTGTTCTGAAATTAAATAACTCCCATCTGGCTCGTGGTTACGCGAACTTAAGTCACATGGTATCAAATTATGTCAGTAAACAATAGTCCATGTAATGTCGATAAAGATATAAAATTAACTGGTGCAGATTTTGCCGGTAAGTTGCTAACTGGAAAAACTGTTCTCCTTATGTGTGGCATCAGTGCGGTGCATACACAGTTAGGCTGGACAGTTATGGGTAAATTTAATGGCACTGAGCGAGCTATGGTAAATATTGCATCCCTCGTAATTTCTTCTCTGTTAGTGAAGAGTCAATGTACCAGTGGTCTCTGGAAGTTGGATGTTTTGGGTATTGGTGAACCTTCCATAAATAAAACCAAAACTCAGTTACAGGAAAATATGCAAAAATATTTTGAAGAGACTCTTGAGGTAAATTCAGACAAGAGGTATGAAGTAGCATTACCTTGAGTGTCGGATAGCTGGCTTTTACACGAAAACAAAGTGACAGCAGAAAAATGTCTAAAAAGTACTAAAAGAAAATTAATGACTATGGGAAATTTTAACGCTTATTTGAGACATTTTCCAAAACTGGTTAGCACTCGGGATAACTGAAAAAGTACAGGATAAGAATAAATATAACGGTTTTTATTATCTGCAAATATCTATAATAGAGAAAGATCGAGACTTTTTTAGATTTATGCGGTTCAATATGGATAATCAAGAACAAATTGAACTATATTGGCATAGAAAGGTAGTTTTTGGTATGACATTGTAGTCCATATTTATTGGCCAGTACAATACAACATCATTTGAATGTAGTTTCTGAAAACTTAAGAGCAGAGAGCAGTAGTTTTAGCAGTAGCTCACCAAATGCTTTACAGCAGAGATTTTGGAAACATCCTTTTACATAGATAACTGTGTGACTAATATGGATTCAAAAATGAGAAAGTTTGTAAATGAATCACAAATAATTATGGCTTTTTGTCATTTTAATTTAAGATTCTGAAAACCAAATATAGAAATTGTTGTGCCAGACGAAGATTCCTCCATGGAAGGATATGTGTCTGTTTTGGGCCTTGTATGGCATACAGCTACAGATTGTATGGCATACAGCTATTATCTTGCAAAACAGGTCAAGATATAAAATTGGATGCCCCCGTTACTAAAAGACTAGTTTTAGCAGTAGCTCACCAAATGTTTGATGTTATAGGATATACGGCTTCTGTAATGTTGATTCCAAAACTAATTTTACAGGAAACTTGGAATTTAAGGCTTAAATGGGATGATGTTCTTCCTGATGGATTAGTCAAAAAATTTAGGTTTTGGTGGAACAGATGCTAGAAGTGCAGATAGATATTGGCAAAGTTTCTTTATGACTACCCCGTATTTATGTAATAAAAATGGACAACCACATATTAAAATCATAAAATAGCTGAAATTGCATGAAAAAAAAATATATCCATGGAAACACTGTTCCACTATCCATTTCATTACGCAAGAAAATACAAGAACTTCTATAATTAATTATATACACTAGTTATCATTAATTAAGGAAAAATCACAAAAATGGTGATAACTCAAAATAATACACATAGTAATGAAACTAACCAACAGTATACAATACATAATAAGGTATAAAATAACACAAAAAGAAATTACCACACAATTATAGTGCTACAGAAATCAGCACATTTATAAAAAGAACAAATCGGATGTGTCAGTTTGGTATAGTAAAATTACCTTCAAAATAAATCATGACCTCCCCTAGAAGAATACAACGCGTACAGCGATGTGCGATGCTGTCAATTATGCAGTCTATCAGTTCCATAGGAAGTGAGAGACATTGCTTTAGCAAAGCAGTTGCAAATGTGGCAAGGGTCTGAAGAGGAAGTTGAGAGCAGCTAAATGTCTTCCTAAAGCACCACAAACATGCTCGATAGGATACAGGACATGGAAGTCTCTGCATTCACTCAAAGCGATATCACCCTAAACACAGACACTGCTCCCATATGCATCTCTGTCATAGATATTTGATGGATAATAACAGGTTCCAGGCTCTCTGAAAATCAAATAACACCTACTGTCACTTTGGAGGCTAAACATTGACTCATCTGTAAAGAGAAGAGCCCTCCACTGATCAGCCATCCAGTGGACATGTTGCCCACCTCAAACATTCCCTTCCATGATGTGACCTGAGCGACATGCAAATGACTGGTTGCCTTACGTACAGACCTTCTTCATGAAGCCTTCTACGCAAGGTTGATGTTGACACCTCCTTCTGATGGCTGCTGGAAAGGAGGATCTGAAATGAGTCAAAGTTGCAGTTCTATTCCTTTGTCCACATAACAACAAATACATCATCTGTGTTCGTCATAGTGGATGCCCATCCTTGGCTGAAACACGTTGAGGCCGAATATGTGGTTAGAAATTGTTGCCAAAATCTATGAACTACAAAAGGACTCACATTTAGTCATCTTGCCACTTCTGTCTGATTTTGTCGTACCTCTAGTCTCCCAATGGCTCTCCATTATAGTTCGTTGGGCAAATGATACCTGGAGGTCATTGTTACATATTGCTATCCCAAATTTGTTATCTTAACATCACAGCAAAATTTGTAAGATTGCTCTCAGACATGTAATTTTATTCTCCTTGCAGATGGCTAATTTCGATTGCAGTGCCATTCATTTGCATACTGCAATTTTACTCAGCAACTCCTATTTGACAACATATTTGAATTTTATACGAATTGGCTTATTTTTGAATCATTGAGTTATCACTATTTTTGTGATTTTTCCTGATGTTTGTGTTCCTGTCCACTATTTTTGTGATGATGTTGATGAATATTACCTGTGAATGAATGATAAGCATGAATCAAACAAATATAAAAATAATATTTTGACATTCAAAATATCTCAAAAATATCTAAATATTTAGGGATCAAAATCAAAAGGGAAAACGTTCAGACTTAACAAGACTATGAGTATAATCAAGAAATTTGACGTCAAATCAAAAAAGAAACTAAGCTACACTCCCATGAGTACAAACATCATGAAAAATAAAAATTAACAATTCAGGGGTTTTCCTGATAACCGAAATATAGGAAAGCAGTGGAAACACTTTTCTATTTAGTGTCAAGACCCAATATAGCAAATTCTGTTCGAATACTTAGCAGAAAAATGGAAAAGCTATCGATATCCAAATCCAAGTGGAATAAGGTAATTAAGATTATCTAGTGTTTAAAAGCTGCAATTAATCAAAAATTACATTTAAAATCAACTCATTAGGGATTTTGATACAAATAGATAGAATTTTGGTATCTTTCCATCTTTGTTATACATCCTACATCTTGATTGTCTTTCCTGTTGATGATATAATCTTCTAGCATGATAATCAAACCTGCCATAATTAATTGTCAAGGTCTGGTTGCAGAAATATGATAAAGACCTTATTTACTTCCTTGGCCTTGTTACCCTACAAAAGTCTTAAGAGATCACCAAAATAAACGAAATGAGTATCTTCAAAATATGATTTGCTGTATTCCTTAATAAATGATGTGCATGTTTGGTTTTCTGTAAAATGTTTCACTCACTCTTCTTTTCAAATTGGGATATAATATGCTTCTCCCAAATACAAAATTTTATGACAAAAGTTAGTTTTTCTTTTTCATTTCATTAGTTTCAGAACCGAAGAAAAAAAAATTTTTTTTATCCTATACTACAAAATTACTCTTTTTTTTTTTTACATTTTGTTTTATTTTAAGGTTATAGCTGTTTGTGTGATTGATAATTTGAATGAAAAAAATAGCTTTAAGCTAAGATCACTTACACAAAATTACATTATAAAAATAAGTACTGTTTAATTCTACTCTTAACTAATAATATTGCTATTATATTAGTGGGTTAGTAATTTCCATCTTATTTCTTAAATTGTGAAATATTATATACATTATATTATTGACACAATAAACATGAATTACCTCCCGGCCCGGCATAGATCTCCAATGTATAGATAACTGAATATTTTGAAGAGTATGACATCTGGTAAGTTTTCAAAATGAGCTATGGAGTTTGTCTCCTCATCTCCCTGGAAAAATATTTCAATAATTAAACATGGAATCATTTTTATGGTGTCATCTTTGTCTGATGAATATCAGTTTACAGAAATATGTTATTATTAGAATGAAATAGTCATTATGATAAAACAGAAAAACTTCTGTTAATGATCTTGCTATTCTGATAACGCAAGATATTGCATTTTTATTTTAAGATATTTGAAAACAGTTATTTATCAAATTATAAAATAATATTAAAAAAACAGTCCACTGCAGACTTGCAAGTGTTATAGGTGTTTTAAAAAAACCTGAGTACTGCCAGACTGTTGATAACTGCTCTGTTAAAAATCCATGTTTTGTTTTAATATTGTAGGGAATGTAAATTTAAGAAATATAGGAGAATTATACTCGGTACAATTAATTAATCTATTAATTAATAATTAATTACTACATACTAAGCAAATAACATAAGCAAAAAATAATTCAATCATAAGATAGCACATGTTTGGGAGACAGAAAAAAAGAAACCTCATTACAGGATAAAATCATCAAAATCAACTGTTTAAAATTTTTATTTAAAGGCTAAATATTCAGACAAACTCCCCCCCCCTCCCAAATGCTGAATAATGATGTGTAGTTTCATGTTTGATATTAGATAAAAGGATATGTGAGAGAATAATTTTTTTAAAGAGCAGCTTTCTATTTCTTAAAAGATCATCTATCATTTTTATTATTTGCTACAAAAAGATAACTTTATAATTTTGTACAATATGGTACAGCATTAATAAATTTTACTGAAACAGATTTATTTATTTGCTTCCAGATTCGTATAGTGATTAAAACTGCTTGTTGCTGTATTGCTGACCGTGGTTCAAATCTTACTGAAGGTCTGGATGTTTGCGAGCATGCAGTTGTGTGGCAGGAGAACCTTGACCCTTGCCTCCTGAGGTGTTCATCAAAACAGAGGCAAATTTCGCAGATCCCTGTGACATATTTTAGCTCCATACAGGAAATGGACATGAAACAGGTACAATAGGAATGAATATAAATTCCCAACAATAACATTATTTTCTTCTTTTTCTAATTTTGTTTGACAGCAACTTCATGTATGAGGGTTACGTGTGCAACTATATGCATGGCAGATTTATAATGTACAAAGATTTGGGAATAAATGCTCTTTTATATAACAAATGTCTATTTTATTAATTTCTCTATTCAGCATTTTTTTTAAAGGGATACTAACCAAAGCAGAAATTTTTTTACAGAAATTATCTCTAGATAGCAAAGGCCATTCTGTAATAAAAAAAAAAAGTGTTTTTAAAATCTTACTACATCTCTCATAATTCGTATTCTTCAATCTTAAATAGTATATTTTATATTTATTGGTGGAATTTACTGTGTGCTATACAACGCATTTGTGTACATATTTAAGGCTTGTTCATTTGAATGATAGGAATTTCATTTCATCATAAGTATTTATTTACACAGAAGGGTAAAAGGGATTTACATAAAAAAAAAAAAAAAGAGAGAGAGAGAGAGGAAAATCTGAAAGGTTTTAGATTTTAAATTACTTCTAAAGGGGCATTTTTTTAACATTTTGTGTGCTACCTTATTTATTAAATATCATGCTCTTCGCACTTAAACCATAAAATTCAGTTCAAGAGCAATATCGCAAAATAATTTTAAAATGAGTCTATCTTTAGAATTTCCGATACGCAGTTCAGCGCACCGGAGATAAAGTTTTTTCACCTCCGTAGAGTGTTGCCATTGCTCGCTTTTAAATCGTTTGAGATTGTTCATCAAAAATTCGTTAAAGTTTTACAAAATATGAAATAGATTAATAAAACAAATTCCAAATTTGGGCTTCCAGATGCACATATTTGGGTGGAAACGTACGTTATTCAAAATTGGATGGCTCTAGGTACCGTTGTTTTATCACATTTGGAGAAATATACATACATTTATGCAGATTCTTCATTATTTAATAGCTTTAAATACAATACAGAGCTGCAATATTTGGTGGCAACAGTTTGAAAAGTGATTCAGACTTTTAATGTTTCCAATGCAAAATTGTAAAACGAAAACAATAGTCCTTCAGGGACAAAGACCCTTTGGACTAAAAAAAAAAGAAAAGGATGTCGAATCCAAATGAGAAATCTGTGTTTTCCTCTATTTTTAAGAATTCTATAGTATCAAAATCTGTCTACAAAACATATAAGACACGTATTCTTTCAAGCTCAGCTTTTACGAGGAAAGAAAAATAGCTAAGACGATGATTTCCACAAAGTAGTTTTGAATTCTCTTTCAACATGGACACACATGGGCTAACATTCTTGATGTTGAGTTACACTACATTTGTCTGTACACTGCTGATGTCTTTGGTATTATTTATCACATACACGTTCCTTGTTGATTTTAAGCAAAAAAATAGTAATTGAAGAGCAAAAGAGTAAAATTGTTCTAGTTATTGATATTGCCCCAATCCTTATTCAATGAAAATTTTAAAATGCAAAACCTGATTTTCATCTTCTTCCTCTCAACACAATTTTTAAATTGTAACAAATGGGTGCCACTAAATATGAAGATGCAACACTGCAACTGCCAGAGTTATTGAAGAGGGTACTAATAGGAATTCAAAGCAATCAGTCTAAACACAAATTTATAAGAATGAATTTGAGAACTTTCAAAAGCACAGAACTATGATGCGACCAAGGAAGCAATTTGTAAACGTTTTACAAAAGCTTGATTTATCATTAAAAGTGATAATAATAATAATGTGAATAATATTTCTTTGCAAAATGGTTTAAAGAATAATGATAAATCTTCAGATAAGATGAATGAAATATGGCTACACTAAAAAGGGCATGGTGAATTGAAACCAATTAAATAATTTTCAATTAAATATTTTTCACTTTTTTGCAGTATTCTTATTTGATTGCTTTTATTTCAAATTTAAAATAGAATTTTTTCCCCTTTTGTAATTCATCCTTTTACTTGCTCCTTGAAAAAGACCGCGAAATTATTAACTTTTACGTAAATTTAATTTTTATTTAATGGTTGCTTTGCTTTTGTATTAATCAACTTTTATTTCAGGTTTCAATTCCCTATTTTTGCTTCAAATTGTTTTTAATCTGCGCCTTCTTGTTAATTTACCACTCTTGGTTGAAATACATTCAACTTATTTTATCCCTTTCCTGTTTAATGAAATTTTACAGCATTTACTTAATTAAATAGTTATCAGTTTCTCTCTCTCTCTCTATGTATGCCTATATTATATGGTACAAAGTCCGAGATCTGTACTCGTTGGGACTTCAGTAATTCTGGATATTAGATCATCAATTTAAATCTAGTAACATGGCATGCAGAAATTATAAAATTAAAATATGAAATCGTGTTTTATGAAATAATGAACATTTATGATCTAAAGGGTAACAAAATTTACAAAAAAAAAGCTTAATATTTATTTGTTTACTTTATTAAACATTTCTTTTAATGTAAGTTGTTTAAGTTGCTTCATTTTTTGTGTTAATACTTCCTCTTTAATTCTATAAACAGACATAATTTCCTGTTCAGTTACAAAGTTCCACTGTACAAGTCTGGTAATTGCTGTCAAGAATTCCAACTAAATTGTCAATCAAAATTTTTTCATTTTTAATAACCTCTGTGTCACTTTCTTTACTGTCGGTAACAGTATTTTCTGGATTTAGAATACAGATTTCGCCATCCGTTAATTGATTGATGATTGGGACACTGCCATTGCAATGAAAAACTTCCGTTATATCATTTTCATTTATTACTGTTTCTCCACATTTCTTTATAAAATCCATATTAGAAAATTTCCCCTTTAGTTTGTGATATATGAAAACTGAAATTCGTGGCTGTCAACTTCATCATCCTCACGAAGAAATATGGTAGTCTCTACATATAATAAAACAAAGAGTCTGTGTGTGTGTGTGTGTGTCTTTCGTTCGTGTTGCGAGTAAGCTAATAGACCCAGGACCACGAAATTTGGTACATAGGTGTATCTACACAAGAGCCAGTGCACCTCGAAGCGATTTTTTCGAAATTCGAATTAGAATTTTTTTTATTTTATGTTTTGTGACCAAATCGCGTCATTTTGAGACATAATGGGCTACAGGAAAGCGAGATTTCACTCTATACATTTCATTTTTACATCGTCGTGAAGCGTAGACACTTAGCTATTTTACGAACTTAAAATAAATTTCGTATTTCAATAAATCGATTAAATACGAATTTATTTAGGAAGGTGAGCTTAACACCTTTTCAGCGGAATTTTTTTTAAAAAAACTTATTTTAAAAAATGTGCTGTTTATTTTCCTTTGATTTTTGGACACGTTGAACTTTAATCCTTTCGACTCCTTTTAAAAAAAGAATTTTGGAAAAATAATAATATTTTGTATTTTTTTAAAATTTTTTAAATGAAGCTTCCGAATACACTTCTCACATCTCAGATATTTTAAAATGTAGTTTTGGCAACAATTTTCCTTTCTTATTGTTGTTGATAGATTTTTGATGAAATTGCATCATTTTGAATAGTTTCATTCTTTTAAAAATTTCGGTTTGGCAACAATTTTTCATCGTATTTCTTATGTTACTGTTTTTAAGAGACTGAAAAGTTTAAGAAATTAAAAAGTTGTTTCTTTTTGCAACGGTAAATTGTTTAATTACTTTATTAGGATAATTAACATTTGTATTGAGGGATATTGCTTATTTCATTGTAATATTATGTTTTAATTATATATAATTTTAATTATGAAAAAGTTTTGCATGATATTTTTTAATCTGTTTAAGTTCTTAATTTCTTTATACCATTTGAGTTCTTAAGATTTTGCAAAGGAAGGTTGGTTAATTTATTTATTAGGATAATTAATATTTGTATTAAGGGATATTGCTTATTTCATTGTATGCTTTTTATATGTAATGCATTTTTAACTGAATTTTTTTTTTCCGTTGTTGTTTGTTTGTTTTTCTATAAAATTGTTCTGCAGAGTAAAATTCTGTGCAGTTTTCAAATTTAATGTTTGGTGTTCTCTTTAGGCATTTTTCCGGTACACTTAAAAGCCAGACGAAGGCTGGCCGCGCAGCGGCTAGTTGGCCATAAATTACATCCTCCCATGATCTTGCGATGGCTCCACACAACAAATTTTATGCTAAAATAGCACTTTTTTGTTTACTGAACATCAAAATATGTTTTTGCTTTGCAGATCCTTTTGCAGCTCCAGAATTAGAAACTCTTTTCGACATAATCGAAAGTTCAAGCTTTGATTTTCATAAAATTGCAGTAATATAAAAGTCTGCAAAAAATAATAAGCTGGTTCAAATCCTAGATTAATAGCATACGCTATACATTATTGCCTATGTATCACGAGATTGGTGACGTTGTTCCACTAAATTTTGTCTTGCTTGTATCACGTACTGAATTAAGCTTGAATTGTATTAATTCAGTTATTTATTATAACATAGCATCTATTTCTTGCACATGCTTAAGGCTAATCCGAGTCCTGAATAAATAAACTCCAACATATACTTAAGGCTAATGGAGAGCCGGTGCTAGATACCGCCTGATGCCTCTGCGGTTCCTTTATTCTACTACAAAATGCTTTCTCAAGTTCTAAATTTTTGCAGCCCCTAAACTTGGATCCCAGTGCTTTCTCTAAATTATAAAAATTTTGTTATACCTTAATTTTGTCGCTTGGTGCTTCTCCAAAGTCCAAAAATTTTGTATTCCCTATATTCTGTGGCCTGGTGCAGCCAAATGAGCTCTGATACCGGTTCTGGGTTTATGTGAATAATTTATCAGCTATTCTTAACCTTTAGCCAGCAAGGTCGTATATATATGGCCTAGAATATTTTTTTTGATATTTGTAAGAATGTATACACACGTGCATTTTAAAATAAAGAAATTAAGGCAATATATTAAAAGAACATAAATCCAGGAATAAAATGACAGGAGAATTTTTACATTAAATCAAGAAAATAAATTTTTCTGATACAGTACAAAGTCTGCAATCCAGACTCGTCGGGACCTCGGCGATTCCGGATTAGGGGTTTTTCCGGATTATAGATCATCAATTTAAATCTGGTAAGATGGCATACAGAAATTATACAATTAAAAATATGAAATAATGAGCAATTATGATCTAAAGGGTATCAAATTTTACAAAAAAAAAGGCTTAATATTTGTTTACTTTATTAAACATTTCTTTCAATGTATGTTGTTTAAGTTGCTTCATTTTTTGTGCTAATACTTTCTCTTTAATTCTATAAACAGACATAACTTCTTGTTCAGTTACAAAGTTCCACTGCTTAAGTCCTGTCGAGAACACCGACTAACTTGGCAATCGAAATTTTTTCGTTTTCAATAACCTCTCTGTCACTTTCTTCACTATCGGAAGCGGTATTTTCTGGATCTAGAACCATACTACAGATTTCGCTGTCGTTAATTGATTGATGATTGGGGCATCGTTGTCACAATGAAAAACTTCTGTTATATCACCTTCATTTATTACCGCTTCTCCACATTTCTTCACATAATTCAATAACTGGAAAATTTCACCTTTAGTTTGTGATGTCTGAAAACCTTCAAATTTGCGGCTATCATCTTCATCATCCTCACCATGAAATATGGTAGCTGGCCATAAATTATGCCAAGCATATTTTAACCATCTGGAGATCCATCCTCCCATGATCCTGCGATGCTCCACACAGCAGATTTTATGCTAAAATATTTCAAAAATTCTTGAATAGTCTTGCCATTGTTCAAGAAATTTAACATAGATTTTAAAAATGCTACTTTATATTTGCATTTCAGTTCGTGCACAATTCCCATATCCATAGACTGAATGATAGACATACAGTTTGGAGGGAAGAATAATACGGATACATTATCTTTCACTAAAACTTTAAGTGAAGTATGCGCAGAACAGTCGTCAACAGTCAGGACTATTTTTGAGTCTCAGATAAACTAACCAAATTCAAATGTTGCGGTATAAAATGATTTTCAAACCGATCATTCATCAATGCTTGTGCCATCCATGCTCTTTTATTTGCACGATATATAACGGGGAAAATCATTACTCATTTAAATGGTGGAGGTCGTGCATGTTTTCCGATTGCGAAAAGTTTGCACTTCTGTACTCCTGCAGCATTTGCGCATGCTAAAATTGTTACTCTCACTTTGGAACTCGTTCCTGCAGCATTTGCACACGCTAAAATTGTTACTCTCACTTTGGAACCTTTGACACCAGTTGGAGCCTTTTCTGTAGAGGTTGCCAAGGTATTTCGCAGTACATATTGCCAGAAAAGACCAGTATCATCAGCACTGTAAATTTGTTCTGGAGATAATTGTTCACTAGCAATGAGTTCGATGAATTCATCTGCAAATTCTTCAGCAGCTTCAGTATCAATTGAAGCTTTTTCACCTGAAATTTTTAATTGTCTTATACCATGGCAATTTTTAAATTTGGTTAATCAACCTGTTGAATATGTGCACTCAGTGTTTAAGTTCATTTCTTCATGAAATATTTTGGCTTGAACCATTAGCATTGGACCCATCAATGGCACGCCCTCGCTGCGACGCTGTCTGACCCATTTAACCATCACTTTGTCATGATCGTCACTTTAAGCACAATGAACCCTTTTTCTGTTATTCATTGCTAGTGGGGTATCGGAATCCACAAAAAATTCAAAAAGTTTCTTTTTCTTTTTGCTTATGTCATATACAGTTGACTTTCCAATGCCATACTCCTCGCATAATTTTGAGACAGATATGCCTTTATCCATTTTTTGCAGCAATTTCACTTTTTGTTTGATGGACATCGAAACATGTTTTTTCTTTGTATACCCTTTGGCAGCTCCAGAATTGGAAACTCTTTTTGACATTATCAAAAGTTCAAGCTTTATTTTTATAAAATTGCTTTAACAGTCTGCAAAAAATAATAAGTTGGATCCAATTAGAAGATTAAGGAACAGTGCAATCTGCAACATTAACTGAAATGCCTTCGAATCAGTAAAGATAATTTTAGCCTAGCTTATCTCTTTGAAATCCAGACCCTTTGCTATTCTGTATCCTCAAAACACCGAACCGCCTGAAATACTTTTCCAGTTTCACAGCAATTTTCTCCTCTCCCCATCCATTAACACAGAAAATAGGTGTGAAGATTTCGAATGACATCCTTTGTACCTTCTAACAAAGATTCCATTACACACTGACCCCGTTCTTTATAAAACTATTCTGAAGGTCACACCAACAAGCCTTTTTGGCTTTGTTATGATCACAACTGAGATTTCGTTTACTTCCGTTATTTTTATAGGACTTTTATTGCTGTTGAAAGATTTCCTGCATTTTGATTGCTGTTTAAAGCTTAAAAGCACACTGTACCACAAAAGAATCAACAACGAAATGTCATGAGCAACCAAACAATAAGAAACCTCTCAGGACAAGCTGTCTGCAGTAAACTGATACAATGCATTTGGAGAAACTGCACCTGCTACTGCATACCTTAGGGGGAGGGAAGAAAACAAGATTGCAATCTTGGTCGTTTTCAAAAATCTTCACTTGTTTTATTATGGAAGGAAAAAAATCAAATGCGCATGTGTAGAGCATACAAAGAAAAAAAGTTTGTGGCTTTGAGGTCCGGATTACGGACTTTGTACTGTAGTAGTTTTTGGAAATTTGTGCTTTCTTAGCGGAAACCCTGACCGGTCAGAGGATTAATTCAAATAGCACTAAATGTAATCTTTTGGCCTATCAGCTTCATTAACAAAATCTGTTTTTAGCATATGAAAATAAATTTTTTTTAAAGTTTTCCTCGTCACCATTTCTTAGTGCATTTAACTTAAATCTGTAATCATTGTTAAGCGCAATGTCAGCATAAAAGGTTGCCATACTCTCTGTTATTCAGTTGTTAATAATAAAAAAAAAATGTTTAGACATCGCTGCATGATTCATTACTCAAGTTGTCATATGTTGATAAATATGCGGTGATGAAAGCAAAATATAATAAATAATAATTCGCCAGGTTGGCGTCAGAAGGTTATAATATGCCAGTAGGTGTAAAATCAATGATGTATCTATGTAGAATGTATGCCAAGCAGATACGCAGCTACGAAGCCAAATTATTTATCTCACAAATTTATGCTAAAATTATTGTCGCTTAAAGAATGAGGTATTTTATTTAGTGCCTAAGCGAAATTAATAATCGGGGCTCTCCACATGTTTTATTATAGTAGGCAAAAATCAAATGCACATGCGTAAAGCATACAACAATAAAAAAAAAAATTGTTTGTGGCTTTGAAGTCCAAATTTTAGATCATTCCGGATATTGGACTTTGTACTGTATTATTATGTTGTTATTATAAACATGAATTTAAAACGAATTGTCTTCATTTCCAGGTCTTGTAATAGAATTCTTTCAGAAATTCATACCTGAATTACTTTTAGGCTCTTTCACTTCTGTAACAGACAGTACAGTTACTCTGGTAGCATCAAAGATAAAATACATACTGTATACACACAGCTATGATTTCAAACTATAATTTTTAATTTTTAGGTATATTCGCTGTATAAAGTGCACCTTTTCTTTATGAAGAAACCTGAAAGATACTGCCCAGGCTTTTGAACAATCATATACTGAATTGACAAGCGATAATGGGAACAATATGTATGTTGGGGGGGGGGGAATGCTTGAGGGAGTAAATAATACAGCAAAGAGAGTATGCTGTATTCAGTGCAGATGTGTATAAGAATGTTATTCTAGAGTTTCAAGAAAAGTGGGTCATAATTTGGGGTAAGAATGCCTTTTCAACTGAATGAATTCATGGAATTAGGAGTCAGATGTTTTCTCTTCCTGCAGTCATTCAAAGCAATGATTTTGAAGTGAACATTGAAGATGTAATTAAATTGCATCTGCTTCAGTTGAAATACAGTTGGTCTAGTGTTCCTTTTAGTAGTAAATAAGAGAACAGCCACCAACCTATTAATGACAAGTTGATTGACATATACAGATTGGCATGCAATCCCTAGGATCATGGGCCTCTGAACATGTACCCAGTGGGCCCATTGTACAGCAGCCAGCTGCTCACTGGAATCTAAACCCAGAACTATTTGTGGTTTCACAACTATTTCAAATTGCTAAACCCTCAAATATACATGAGTAAACATAAAAAGCAAAGCTTATCTGAAATATATTTTGCAATAAGGATAAAATAAGCCTTCAGATACAAAAATGTGTCATGATGCTTACAGGGAAATATATCACTGTAATGTTTTCTCAGTATGTCTTGATCATACGTAATATTTACAAAAATTTACCAACTTTGTCAATAAACAATAAACACCCTTAAATAACGTTACTCTAACATTAATACTAAGATATTTGCGAGTTTAATCAAATGTTGAAATTGAAGGTGCACATAACAAGCAAATATAATTTTTTGTTATTTTCTGAAGTACGTTACATTACACACTATACAGTGTCTCACAAAAGTGATGGGACACTTGTGCTTTACAAAAGGAAACTGTGGTAAAATAAATTAAAAAAACACGTAAAAATTTTTTGTGGGTGTGTTTCATACTTAAATTTAGTAACAATTATTACATAACATACATTTTCTCAAAATATTAATTTAATAAAAATACAATTGTTTAGAACGGAGCAAAAAATGGCTCACATAAGTGATGGGACACTTACTTTTCCACCAAATATTTATCCAAAAATTTTACTTTTTAAAAGGTTTTAATATTTTATTGGATTTCCTTTTACTTTTAAAACATGATTTAATCTTCTTGGGATGGATTCGAATAATTTTTTTGTGATTTCTGGAGTGATTTTACCCCATTCTTCTTGAAGCACCGATTTTAATTGTTGTTTTGAAGAAATGGTGTGTTTGCGAATTCTTGATTCCAATTCTTGCCAAATATTCTCTATGGGATTTAAGTCTGGAGATTGTGGTGGTGTTTTTATTATTTCAGGACAGTTATACAGCAGCCAGAGTCTAACGTTCAAAGCAGTGTGCTTGGGGTCATTGTCCTGGTAGAATTTAAAATCGTTATAAAGGTTTAATTATCATGCTGAAGATTTCAAATTTTGATTTAATATGCCAATATACTTTTACTGATCCATTATACTGTCAATAAAAACAAGATTACCAACTCCAGCGGATGACATACACCCCCATACCAAAACTCCTCCTTCACCATGTTTTACTGTTGGCACCAAGTTCTGTTTGCGAAATTTTTCCCTGGGTTTTCTCCACACCAAGATTCTACCGTCAGAACCAAATATATTAAATTTACTCTCATCAGCAAATATAACTTCATTCCAGTAATCAAAATTCTTATTTATGTTGGATTTTGCGAAAGCCAGTCTGAGTTTCCTATTCTTTTCACTTACGAAGAATTCTTTCCTGGCTGCTCTACCGTGATATCCAGTAGATCGACTTACTCTTCTAATAGTCTCAAGATTAACAATTACTCCATATAATGCTTGTAAATCAGCAGCAACTTTAGGAGCACTCATTCTAGGATTTTTTTTAATATTTCGAACGATAACTCGCTTTATTCCATTGGATAGCTTTGATGGTCTGCCAGGTCTTCTTTTATCCTGAATCAAATGATTCTTTTTATATCGTTTAATGATATTGAAAACTGTTAAATAACTGAAGTTAACTGTTTCAGTAGTGTCTCTAATAGATTTTCCACGTTCAATATGCAAATTAATAAATAATTTTCGAATTTCAGGCAAAGTTTCTTTTCGTTTAGCATTCATGGCTGCACAGAGCTAAAAAACACAAAACTTCCAAAACAAACTGGAAAGAAATAATGCAGACGATTTTATAAATTATTGCAATTGCTTTTGAGTAAAAATAAAAAACCCAAAAAATATTTTTAGACGATTTTTATTGCATAGTCTAATGGTGTCCCATCACCTATGTGAGCCATTTTTTGCTCTGTTCTAAACAATTGTATTTTTATTAAATTAATATTTTAATATTTTGAGAAAATGTATGTTATGTAATAATTGTTACTAAATTTAAGTATGAAACACACCCATAAAAAAAATTTTTACATGTTTTTTTAATTTATTTTATTACGGTTTCCTTTTGTAAGGCACAAGTGTCCCATAACTTTTGTGAAACACTGTATACACACATAGACACACACAAACGGAGGTAGCACTGTTCGTGAAATACATTCAAACTTTGTTTTTATACATATAGAAGACAATGCTACTCTAACAATAATACTAAGTATTTTCATTAGTTTGCTTTCACTAAGAATATGAGAACAAAATTTTGTGTCTGTACGAACAGACACAAAATCTTTAATGGTTCTCAATTTATTAAAATAATCATACGAATTGTTATTAAAAATTTTACTTTTAGGCTATTTAATACAATTTATAACGATCTTGAAGATTGTTTGGACCTATTTTGAAAAATTCCTAAAAGGATGTCTAGATATAAAATATTAGGGAATATTTCTGTCCTACATATAAAATATTATGGAAACAACACGCATGTAATTTTGTTTGCTGGGAATAAATGCCCGGGATACTATAACAATGATGACATGCTACTTAATTTTATCTTCTTGCTAACAATCAACATGCCATAAAAATAAATTTGCTGCATACATCAAATAGTTAATCTGAAACAAAACCCATTAAACTAATAATAAAATTAACGTACACTTCATTGTTAATAATTAAATTATTTTTACTTGACAAATAAGCCTTTCCCAAGCAATTACATGAATAAACGGATTTAAAAAATTTCTCACTTTTTTCAACAGCGACATAGTCTGAGATATAAATATGAACTTCCTTTATTTAGGCATATTTTTCTGAAGGCGAGAAATTAGGTATTATTGTTTAAAATTTGTATTTTCTAAGAGGTACCACCAAATAGCCATTTTTTGAGTAAACAATACACGGATGCGGTTACAGTTAAATAAATACCTCTAAAAAAATTATAATTAGGCTTAGTTATAGCATCATACTATTTGAAAACTAACAACTTAAATCGTGAGAAAAATCCAAGTAATTTAAATATAGTTTTGTACTGCAAGTAATTTTTAGTGCATGCTACATAAGGCGCTTGCCTTTCATATACTTGTAACGTCTGCTGAAATGAAATAATAGAATTTGGGAATATTTCGCACAAGAACGGTATGAAATTTGCAGTCAAAAGTACTTCTCATTTTATACGATGTACAAAATAGCAATTAAAAAAATTTCATGCAGAGTATTGTAGTAATACGAATTGCTATAGCACATGGAGAGCCTGTTCAAGAGTTTCTGGAACTCTACGTACAACGCTGTTTCAGGGATTCTCAATATCCATTTTTTTTTTCTTTTTATGAATGTCAAGAACAGACTCAGTAACTTTCCAGAAATGCCGTTTTGTACAGAGATGTTGCACAAAGTGTTTCGAAATGACTCGCTTTGCGTCTAGATATCCATCTATGCAGTGGGTGCGCAAAATTACTGATGGTTCTCAATTTGACTCCTTGGTTTGACTGGCATATTCGCATAGGTCATAGGTAACCTTCATTCTTTATGAGTGTGCGATCCGAAGAGCTTTACTCATCCATTAATCTCTTAAGTATCCTATAAAGTGAATACTTATCTGATCCGATGAAAGGATAAACTTCTGCACATTTGTGCTGTTAAACTTCCAAAAAGGCATATCTAGTTCAGGCATATCCCGCAACGAAGTGATAGCAATTTCGTAGCAGTGACGATGCATAATCAAAGTCCAAGCATTTCTCAAAATAATATCAGTTGATAGCAATTTCGTTATGATAGCAATATGAATGGCAGGCATAATTCATAGTTGGGTGAAGATAGCATTTCTATAGTAATAGCATATTTACATATATGAGAACACATTACTGAGAAAATCTAAAATGAAATTTGTAAAAATGAAATAATTGCAATTAAAATAGGAAAAGACTATATACAATATTTACATTATATACATTCACCGCTGTACATTATGGTGTATCGTCCGTGGCCTTTTACATCGTTGAACGATGGTGTAATCGTAGTCTCCAATAGTTCTTACGGCATTATTGCTATGTCTGTCACAACTCGAAAAGAAGTTATGTGATGCTACAAAGATTTTGCTGTCCAGCGACTTGATTTTTAAACTGTTATGTATCGTTGAGTTTCGAACAAACCAGGGCGCGTCCGTAATGATTCTCAAATACTTATTTTGAAGCCTTTGTAGAGCTTGTCTGTTTGATCTTGACGTAGCTGCCCAAATCGGAGCTGCATATAATAGTATAGGCCGTATTGCCTGTAAGTATAAAATCATCTTAGTATTAAAATGCAGCTTTGATTGCCTTCCCAGGAGCGGGTAGATAGACATAAAAGCCTTCTGTGCTTTCTCTTTTACATAGTTAATATGTGGCCTAAATATTAATTTTTTGTCAAGAATCACTCCTAAATATTCTACAGTATCAGAATGTGGGACAGGATTATCGTCAATTTTAATATCTGTAACATGGTTCTATTATATCTAAAATTTACCACCTGCGACTTACTTGGGTTTATTTTAATTTTCCAAGCTTTGAGATATCCATTGATGAGGTTTATTGCATTTTGTAATTTTTCAATTGCCTTATTTGGATTTATGGATCTGAAAAGTATGGCCGTATCATCGGCGTAGCATGCTAATGTTGCGTCTGAAGGCTCTGGAATATCGTTCATATAAAGACAAAATAAAGTAGGTGAAATTAGGCTTCCTTGAGGTAGTCCAGCCGAAATTTTACTTATGCGAGATAGAGTATCCTTGATTTTAACTTAGAACGTTCCTTTCTCTAAATAACTTGCGA
Source organism: Stegodyphus mimosarum (assembly GCA_000611955.2). Lineage (NCBI taxonomy): Eukaryota > Metazoa > Arthropoda > Arachnida > Araneae > Eresidae > Stegodyphus > Stegodyphus mimosarum. The sequence continues at coordinate 15,694 of KK118119.1, read as the reverse complement.
TTAATGCTATTAAATAAGGTAGAAAATTATAATTCATCATTTTAATTATGAGGCCTGCATGCCAAATTTTATCAAAGGCCTCTTCTGAGTCAAGAAATAAGGCCGCAACCGATTCCTTTTTATTTATATGAGATGCTATTTTTTCCTTGAGTCTTGCAACTTGCTGTACCGTTGAGTGTCCGGCTCTGAAACCAAATTGAAAATTTTTAATAATGTTATTATCATAAATATGCTCTTTGATTCTTGAAATAATAATCTTCTCGAACAGCTTCGCAAGCGCAGGCAGTAAGCTTATCGGTCGGTAACCGATGGTTCGATTTCCGTCTTTGCCTGGTTTCTTGATTACTGTAACTATTGCGTGTTTCCAAATTGAAGGAAAATAATTTTTCCTGAGGCAAGCATTGAATATTTTGGTAATAACTATTATCGCTTTTTTTCTAATAATTTTATGGCTTTATTCCCAATGCCATCATACTCTGCAGCTTTTTTCGGGTTCAGTTCTCTAATATAGTTTTTTTACTTCATTAGGAGTGACGAGGGGGCTATTTTCTTGATTATTATTAGCAATAAAGTCATGCACATGATTAATAACATTAATGTCATTAGGATGAGGAAAGGGATTTACCGTAAATTGCTCTTCATAGTCCTTTGCGAAAACATTGGCTATGTCTTTAGCGTTATGAAAAATATTATTATTATCTTTAATTGGGCTGATCATATTGTCTTCTCTTCGGAGGGCTTTGCTAATCTTCTTTAGATAAGGTCTCCACAAAATTCTCCCAGGCACCTGATATGAATTTTAACATCATATTTTTAAGTTCCCTTGCACATCTGTTAAAATTACTTTTATCGGTCGGGCTATTTGTTCTTTGACCTAATTTTCGTAGTCTATTTTTCTCACGAATTTTCAATCGAATAAAATCAGGTAGAGTTAGCTTCTCATAATTCATAGCGGATTGTGCATTTTGAATTGCAAAATGAATTTTATTGTTCAGATTATTAATTTCTGAGTTGATATCCTCTGTCGTATTCAAAGTTGCGGCCGTATTTATGCTATTGTTTATAATCTCAAGATATTTGTTCCAAGGGGTTTTGTTCCAAGTTTTAAGGGGAGGCAGTCCATGTTTCAATCCATAGAGTGTGAATAACACTGGCAGATGATCAAACATCAAATCATTTTCTACTTTCAGCAGCGGTTGCTGCGAGATATTAGTTGTGATCATGATATCTAGGATGTCAGAATTTCTACATGCTGAGGGTATATACGCGTGCTCAAATGGTGCAGATAAATGCAAATTATTATTATTAATATAATTGAAAAGTGTGACACCGTCCTAGTTGTTTACACGACAATTCCATAACGTGTTTTTACAATTTAGATCGCCCGCGATAATCGTGAGATAACCAAGTTGTACTATTGCGTCAAATTCTGTTGTATCAAGTTGCCTTGCGGGAGGTTTATATACAGAAATCAGCAAAATATTTTGACCGTTACTATTGAGAATGCATGCGCATGCTTCTATGCTATTTAATGAAGGCAGGGTAAATTGACAACATTTTAGATAGCGTCCTGTTGCAATCGCGGTTCCTCCACCACGATTATGTAAACGATCAGATCTAAAAATATCAAAATTTGCAATTTTGAAAGTATCAGTAATTTTAAGATGCGTCTCGTTTAGGAGCATTATGTCAAGACTATGCCGGTTTATAAAGTCCTTTAATTCTGTTAATTGACGTTTTACGCCGTTACAATTAAAGTAAACAAATTTTGCATAGCAAAATTCATATTTGCATATTCGCAAAGCCTACAGACTTTTTATTCTATGGTCTGCTCTGATTGGATGAAACTGCTCAAATGGCGGTTATATTTGGTTTAGCGAGTAATCGCCCTGTGTCGCACCTGTGGGCTGTGTTCGACGCCAAGCAAACCTGGTCGCCAACCAACTGGATGAGAACAATGCAACGCGGTGTATGGTTGATTGTTAATTTTTTTTTTGCGTATGGAATTTCCACGGAAAGGCAGTCGGATACTTCATTTATGCATGTTAATTCTCATTTGACAAGCACTTCCCCAAACCACCCGTTGGCGCTTCGGCAAAGAACCCGCTGGCGCCGTCGCAGTTTTACTCGCCAAGCTCACCAACGCTTGATCGACGTCGACCAAGGAACCTATTCTAACCTCCTTGACGTCGACGATGAGCGGCGTACGGTTATTAAACACATGGAAGTAAGCCGCGTAAACGTGATATTTAGTGCATATAATCAAAAAAAGTTAAATAATAAATGACATAAATTCAGAAGTAGAGAAAACAATATATAAAAGCATATGGATGTAAAAATTAACCGATTAAACGTGATATACGAAAATAAGCTTGTATTAAATTAAAATTAGCACGGAAAACACTATATTAAGCTTAACGGAAGTGAAATAATCATCTAATAATGACATCTTTTTAATAATGAACCCTTTTCTTGACAAAGTTATCTATTTAATGGAAAAAAATAGTAAAATTCGGATCTGTTTTTAAATATCTTTCAATGTTATAAAATTCCAAAATATTCCTGTTTTTAACAGTGCAGTTTCTAAGAAAATTATAAAAGCATAAAATCAAAAAGCTACTTTTATAATTAATATCTTCACTGCATAATTTCAAAGTAGTACATTCAAAACTATGAAAATCCATTACAATCACATAAATGAAATCAGCAAATATTCTCATTTAAATAGAAACTGTTCGAAACAACTATCTGATTGCATAAAAGCTTTTTTAGTTATAAATTATATTCTTCTCATACTTTTTTTTACTTTATAAATGTATTGCGCAAAAAAATCAACATATTCGTGTTTCCGATTATCATTCACCCCCTGTCACCATATTTTCTTCCGCGAACAAGCATCTGTCTCCGAAAACTTCACTAATTATATGAAAATGTTCCTATCTATTCATTGTTAAAAATTCATAAAAACGTGAAAATCCAAAAAAATAATAAGAAATATGTGAAGAAAAGTTTAAATCTGCATATACGAATAACGAAAGCGGTAACTGAACAAAAATCAACGTAAGAGCAATGGTTGCAACCTTCGAACAAACGAATTGGTTGAATCTGTCGGATTACCAGGTTTGAACTGTTATCGCCAATGTTGGCAATGTTTACATTTAGCAGGTGCTGTGCGTAAGAAAACCCCTCATTTGATTCGTTGACCGAGTTAAGAAAAAAGTGTACGTTTTTGTGATTATGTTTTTACTTCTCTCTTTTGACATTAAAAAAGGGTAAAAGTTTACAATTGGGTGCCTCTTGTTTTTTGGCGCCAAGATTGGCGCCAGAAAGGCACAATTTCAAGATGGCCGCTACAGAAAACCAAAATAAGAAGTCAAAGAATTTCACTTAAAATACCTATTTTCACTTAAAAAAAACATCAGAAAATTACATAAACTAGCCATTGCACATTACCTTGACTTTGTCCATGTGCACATCGATTTATTTTCACTTTTAAAAAAAGCAAGATGCTAAAACCAAGTTAAAACTCTCATGGTAATCAAAAATGGGGTTTCATCGCCAAAGCTGAACAAAATTTTTCGCCAATCGAAAAGGCACCCAATTCTACACTAGAGCCTAAAAAAGAAAGTTACGTCTATTTTTTATGCCAGTAAACCTGATATACATAAATAAAGGAACATTTTTTTAAAATTTCGAACTATAAAATTTGGTTTCTGATAACTTCTTTAGTATGTATTTTTTCAGTGTATTGTCCTGTATAGGTATTTTGTAATTACTTTACTACTGACCAGCCGTTTTCATCAAATTTAAAGTAAATTCGTAAGGAAACGGTATGTGTAATTAATGGCATGTAAAACTCTATTAGCTTTGATTATGTGCTATATGTTTGTTTAACCACTATGTATGAATAATAATACTTTAAATTGTTTATCTTTGAACAAAGATTTTACTGTGAGTACAAAATTCATGCTAAATATAGAATATTATGTTAAAATGTTATTCAGTTTAGGTACTGATATTGAAATCGTACTCATTCTTTCAGCTGGAAGTGGCACAAAAAATGTAATATTTCATACGAGCAAAGCTTGCATTAATAAAATACCAGATCTGTTAACCCTGCAGCTGTAACGTAGAGAGTTCTCTCGTAAGCTGTAATGCGGGGTGTTCCTACACCCCCATGATAAAAGCTTACCAAATTTGTATTTGAGGATAGAATAACATAACGCCATTGCTCCAAAACATTTTTTCAAAACTTTAATGTGAACTAAGTGTGAATAACGCAATTAAATTAACATACATAAATGAACAAAAAAATTTTTTTTTAAACTTAAACCTTCCAAACCTGCTTACTCGATTTCGCATCTGTCACTTGAGGCTAAAGACACTCTGCGCAGATAGGGGGCATATGGCTCATACACATGAATTTGTAGCACTTTTTACAATAAGTTTTGATTTTAGAATCCTTCGATCTTGGACAAATAGAACACATTGTTCTGTAGCCTTCTGGCGGGGGTTGGCTTACCAGACGTTGCGAGTTACACCGACCTCCGATGTTCACTTTCACCCTTTTTGCAGCTCTTAGGCATAGCTCTCTTGGAAGCCTACCATTCTGGGCCCTGGCCTTCAGATGATCTTCTATTAGGCCAACGGCAGTCAAAAATTTGGATCTTTTCATTTTTGGATTCAGTTTACTTGCATAAATTACTGCGCTGTTGATACCTGCAATATCCAATAACCTGTAGAATACTACCAACGGCCAACGCTTAGTTTTTCGGGAAACTGAATAACTGCCAGATAATTCATCGACAACATCAACTCCACTCTTAGTCAGGTTATAAAAAGTAATCATTTCTGGCTTCTTGTCGTCTCCTGTAGCTGGGTCAATAGATCCATCTTCTGTATGCATAGTTGAGAGTAACAGGACGTTTTTATTTTTTCTCGGAATGTACAACACAAGTGTTGCATTGTCTTGAAAACCAAAGACTAGACTTCACCGTTTTTCGAGAGGAGTTTATAAAGTTAGGAGGAATTTCTGCTTTGTTTTTTCTTATTGTCCCGACAAGCGCAATTCTTTTCTTCAAAAGGTCCATAGCAAGCGGATAACTAGTAGATTTCTACTGGTTCCATAAATTGATTCAGCCAACCTCATTACCCCGTCAGCTGGTTTATTCGACAAGTTGTATACACCGTTTGCTTGAGTGCCGGCGTAGATCTCCATGGAAGGGGTGTACCATGTTCTTGAGTCCGCCATGGCTAAACTTTTTTTACCATATTTAGCTGGCTTGCTCGGGATATACTGTCGAAAGGAACACCTTCCTGAAAGGGCACAAGCTGTTATCAATCGTACAGTATCCTGATAGAGAGTAGTGCTGTTTGCAGTTAGATGTAAAGATTTCGAAAATCTCCCTTATCTGGGCAAACTTATCGAGAGATCTGCGTTCACTCATTGTCGTGATGTCGTCAAACCTGATATACTCCAGCAGTAAATAAAATCTTCTCAAGCTCATAGTGGTCTGAAACACATCGATTCCCATCTTATCGACTTCCCACAACTCTTTTAGACTTCTTCACCCCGACTTTACAGTCCCTGCTAAAATTAGTAAGCCAATAAAGGCTTTCATTTCTTCTTTGGCTGTCTTGTAAGCAGATCTGTTTTCTTTTTCATGTTTTTCTTTGTCCAACTCAAGTTTCTGATTCGTATGTTTCGTAAGAAGGTCAATAATTTGTTCATCTATAAAGAGTGAAAAACATTCAACGGGTGACTTACAATTTTTTGCTGGCCCTCGAGATCCATTCAAATGAGAAAAAATATTTTGTCGCCTTGTCCTTCCGCATGGTTTTGGGGTTTTCTCGCCATTTGGTTTTTTATTCTTTCCAATAGAGGATATAGCTGCAGGATCTTCGATGTCAATGTTTCTATCATCGTCGATGTCTGTATCCGTATCGGAAGCGTGGTTAGATTCCATTACATAATCGTCCTCAGAATCAAAGTGTGACAAGTCATCTGGGTCCGAACTACTGTCATCAATTTCTTGCAATAATGCACGGATCCTCTCTTCGGACGAACCGCTCATATTTCAAACTGCATTGAACCACATGAAATGTCTAAATACTATAGAGCAACTAGTAAATCCTATTACAAACCACAACGACGAGTGCAACGTGGGAGTATGGAGACAGCCCAACTGCGTCACAAACAAGTAATGAGCCCACTGAAGCGAAACGGCTACTGCAACCAATCCGATGACTTAGCTACTGTCTGTCTACGGTAAGAAGAGCTCTCGCCAGTTTGTCTGCGGCTGTCTGTTGCCGTAGAAACGAGCCCTGACCCATTTTTTGTAGGGGTGTCTTGAAGATTTACTTCTCATTTTGCCACCTTGGCGCATTTAACCTTGGCGCATTTCACATTTTGTTTTAGTTTCAAGTAAAGTGCTCGTTGACCCTTTGTGTCGACACGGACATTCAATTTCCGAAAATGAAAATTTGATGGCGTAGATAAAGTTTTTGCAGTCAAGAAACGGTCTTTGATTTTGACATGTGAGGTACAAGTCATTGAATTTGCCATCCTTCTAGATGTACAATAAGTAAAAATATATATATATAAAAAAAAATCTGAAAGCTTTCAGATTTTCTATTACGTCCAAATGGACGGGTATTTTTTATTGACAGACACATATATATCTCGACAGTATTTGTGTTAAATATGTTTAAAAAGAGCATATCTTTAGTTACGATAAACAATCTCGCGCTCTGCAGCTAAAAATATTTTTTTATTTCCTAGAGTGTTGACACTACTGGGTTTGAAACGGTTGAGTTTTTATCCAAAATTAGTTCAAATTTTACAAAATATGAAATAGACAATAAAATAAATTCTAAATTCCTAATTCGGGCTTCCACGTGCTCATATTCGCGTGGAGGACTACGTTATTCAGAATTGGATGGCTGTAGATACCGTTTTTGCAAACACTTCTTCCTTTCCCATACCTTCAAACTAAACCAAAAACTGGTCAATTTAATGGCGAAAGGAAGTGAAGGTAAATTAAAATCAAAACTGCTTTTTCTTTAATTACCAGTGGTTTGGGTTGGTTTATATCATTACCGGAAAGCCTTCAGGGTTAAATGCCTAAGAGGAAGGATGCCTTCGTAGAGGGCTTGCCAAGGAAAACTGGCTCGTATACACGTTACACATGGGGAAAACGCCTATGCAGCCAGCCCATTCACGGGATTCAAACCTCGGACCGAACTACAAGTGTTCAGTGACTTTACCGATTGGCCGCTGCTGGGCCTCTTAATTACCAGCGCCCATTTATGCATTATGCTGCTTTTTATAGACACTGTAATAGCTAGTAGCATAATAAAATGTTAAAATCAGAACAAAATTAAGGTCTCTTAAATTATTCAGTTACCTATTTTATATTTAAAATTACACGAAATTTATAAAATTATACAAAATTCGGCTTTTATAACTGCAGTGAGTATTGTTGCATTAACATAATTTTGTATTAATATTTTCATAATAAAACGAAACTTATTTAATTTCCATTAAAGATTAAAAATTATTTTTTAAGCAAATTATACCACGGCTTGTGGGTCGCCAAGAACACAGTAATGGGAAATGAAGCAACCATTCAGTGTTCTTTATTATCCACAAGGGGGGTTTCGCCTCTGCCGAAGGCTCATTGTTGCCCACTTTTGGTAATCTTTCATTTACATAGTGGCAAAGAAAATACCGAACCTAGAAATATCCTCATAACTTGACAGAGCTATCAGATGAAGAAGAAGGATGCCTTCGTGGAGGACTTTTATAGAGGCATAACATCTGAAAAGTCGTCTGAATCACTGTCGCAAGATTCCGTTTCTTCTGAATCAGAATCAGAATCGCTGCTTCCAGTTTGAATTATTAATTCATCTACTATCTCTTCTAGAAGTTCGTCCTTGTCCCAATAAGAATTTTCAAGTTTTTCTACGTGGTTGCACTGCGCCTGCTATTCTTGAGAAGTGACTTCATCCAAAGCTTTTTGTGTTAATTTTTCCAAATTTTCCAAACTTAAGTCCCCAGTCACATTCCTTTCCCTGATCAGTCTTTTAACTGATGACCAAACATATTCAATTGCGTTTAGATCACAGTGGTAAGGAGGGAGACGCACAACATGATGCCCATTTTCATTTATGATGTTGTCAATTTTGTAGATTACTTTTTTAGGACGATTAGATTCTATTAAGTTAAACAGTTCCGCTTTTCGCATTTTGGGATCGCAGCATATAGTCTTCTTCATCAGCCAATTAACCATTGTTTGCTTTGTAGCATATTTCGTGGGTGTCGGATCTTCAATTTTTGTGTGATACGGGGCATTGTCCATGCATACCACACTTTGGGGTCGTAAATTTGGAAGAAGCTTTTCCAACACCCATTTTTCAAAATTTCCATAGTTCATTTGCCCATGGTAATCCCCGCTTTGAGCTGATGCTTTATATATAAGTTGGGCACCTGGAATAAATCCTGCGGAAGAGCCAGCATGGACAACAATCTGTCTATTTTTTGAACTGACATTTATCTGTGCTCCCAAAACCGTATCATGCTGCCAACATTTCTTAAAAGTTAAATTGCTGTCAATCCATGTTTCATCGATGTAAACGATGTGGCGTCCACTTGCTCTGAGTTTCCTCATTTCGCGTAAATAATTGTTCCTCCAAAATACAATGTGAGGTCTTTCGATAAGAATTTTTCTTTTGTTAACGCATTTCTTCCAGCGAAAATTCATTGAACGCAAAACTTTGCACAAAGAGTCTTTTTGCCACGGGAAGTCTATTTTTTGCCTCAAGACAGGCAGTAATTTCCGCACAGATGGCACTTTCTTTTCTTTGATGTAAAAGTCTTGTATTGTCTGCCGTATAACGCATTTGTCAAAATCGTCAATTTCGCACTTATGATTAGCAGGGCTTTTGCGTTTCTTTCCAGGCGTATTTAAAAGTTGATTTTCACCCACTGTTGATACTTCGCGCTTAATTTTTTTAATTGTAGACTCCAATACTCCAGTAGCTTGCGATGTTCTCTTCAAAACTTGAGGAAGAGGAACTACTAAAGAATTCGCCGAAGCTTCAGAAACGCAAAATTCCGCGACAATGTACACGATTTGACGTGCCTGAGACTTTAAATGTTGACCTTTCTTAAACTGGAAGGGCATTCTAAAAAATTGGCGATTAACAAAGCACTACGAAAATCAAGCTAAATAGAAGCAAATTTGAACAAATACCAGTACAAAACATATAACAACGAGAATAAAAATAGCTAATAGTAATAATATAAGGCTTAAGAAAAGATGCGTGCAACTGGAATGAAACCGAGAAGACGAATGACAAACTCTTTTCCCTTCAGCCAACAGTCGCCAAAAACAAAATAACAATAAAGCAACCCTTGGTTCGTCCCTATTTGAAATATACTAGCCCTGTTGCTATAGCGACCGCCACCCGCCAGGCACTGTGGCGGGAGGTTTTCTTACCGTAGACAGACAGTACAGGTGTGAGGGGTACAAATAGGAGTATTGATGACGTCAGGCCAGTGTCGCCAATCTAGATAAAAAACTACCAGCATATTACTGCGCTTGGAGGTGTTTCTACCCCCACGTTGCAGGGTTAAATGAATTTAGTTATGCTATGCAAATATGTTAAGATTTTGTTTACAGCGTTATGAACCTTACCTTCGTATATTATATTTTACATTATCTAATAAAGGCTATGGGAAGTATGTCCCACTAACATATCAAAAATCAGATCTGTTCAACGGTTGATGACACGTAATTCCCAATACATTTATAATACATATTGTATACAGTCCTTGATAATTTATAATTGCATATATAAGAAATTTAAACATTAAATACTATCATTCATCAAATTTAATACGTTTCTCCATAAGTGGAAGATTTGTGGTATGTAACCTGGGGAAAGCAGAGTTGAGTTTTCACTTTTGTTGCTATGAAAATCCTAGTGGTTAAATGTGAAAAATAAACTTTTCCTTCACCGGAATGTGATTCATGGATCTTGCAATGCTTTCTGTATATGAGAATGCAAAAATTCCATATATCTTCGTAAATTAATAAAATGATATTGCCTTCATCACTTCTATAGCTTCTTGCAAAATAATCTTGATATCTAACATATTCCACAACAAGTTCATTCTTAGAAAAGGTGTAAGCCTGTTTGATATAAATATTCGATCTTGTAATTCGGAATCTGTACCGGAGTTGGCAAAAGAAATATTTACTGTTATGTATTTATTAAGCATTCATGAGAAGCAGTTTATTATTCTTACTTTGATTAACTAAATGTAAGCCAGTTTTGCATTTAGATTATATATCTTGATAGCGTTGTTCTCTTAACAGTTCATAAAATCAAAACTGAACAGAAGTTAACAAATTTTTTTTAAATAAAAATACATTTTTAAAACATTTGTTTTGAAATAAAATAATCTTATTTACAAGAAAAGTTTAAAAAAATTAACAGACAAACACACAGCTACTTCAAACACTGAATTTTTGATAAACCAGTAAACATATAACAGATGGGACAGATGTACACCTGTTTATATTTTTAAAACATTTGTTTTGAAATAAAATACTTTCTATTACATCGTAAGTGAAACTGTATATAATATATTTCCTTGTTTAGTAATAGAAATGAGATTTAAAAAAAAAAAAACTAAAGTATCAGTTTATAATTTGACATCTAATTTCAGTCTTATTTACAAGAAAAGTTTAAAAAAATTAACAAACACACAGCTACTTCAAAAACTGAATTTTTGATAAACCAGTAAACATATAACAGATGGGACAGATGTACACCTGTTTACATTTTTAAAACATTTGCTTTGAAATAAAATACTTTCTATTACATATGTAAGTGAAACTGTATATAATATATTTTCTTGTTTATTGATAGAAAAGAGATTTAAAAAAAAAAAAAAAAAAA
>KK118118.1:1119895-1175502 GCA_000611955.2 Stegodyphus mimosarum | reverse complement strand
AATTCTTCCATAGAATATCCATTCAACCTTTGGGTGTAAAAAAATATAAAAATGTGTATGCACAATAATGTATATATATATATATATAAATTAACGACTCATCACCTGGAAGCCCACTAACGACCGCGCCGCTAAGTCGCTAAACATTGCTGGTTATATCCGAGGTCGGGCGAACCGGCATGCATATTCACAAAGCCTACAGACCGTTTCTGCTATTGTTTGCTCTGATTGGTTGAAACAGGAAAAGTAGGGTTACAGAATCTTGTGCTTGGCGACTTTTGTTTCATCGCCTTTGCTATTTGTATATCAGCGTGGTGTACCGAAAAGCGTGTGAAAGTCGGAGAAGGAATCACAGCTCAACGGTACAGAGCACGGAAAAAAAAAAAAATTCGTGGGCTTCTAGATCGGGGTTTCTAATCCCGTTCGTATCTTTTACAAACTCTCACTGCACGGACTTATTTTTGTTTTTATCCTCACCTTATGGCTTTGCTATTATTGGTTTTTTCGCCTTCGGGTACAGAGTTAAAAATTTAACACTTTTATTTTCTCTATTTTTGTTAAGGGTAATTTTTTTTAAATTTTTATTTACTGGTTTGTACTCCTTGTAGTAGATACTAGTTGCAAGATTACGATCCAAGATCCAGAAAAGCGTTACAATAGAAATAGCGCATAATGAAATAAAATATAATTTTAGTTACTAGTTATACTTACTCATAATTTAAGTAAAAAGAATAGGTATCCGACGCCCTTAAATGTTTATAGAATGTTTTCATTTGGTTTATTTTTTTAATATTCTTTCATTTGTATAATAAATGCGCTATGTAAATTTACATAACAGACTCTCTCTAATAGAAATGACGAAAAAAGCACATATCCCATTTCCATGTAAATACTTTTTTCTTGCAAAACAATTATCGTACTTTTAACAGTTTAAATTCATTCTTTAACCATACACAAATAAACTATTAATAAGATCAGAAAGTTATTTAAAATATATTCCACACAATTCCCCTTAGCTTTCATTCATAAAATAAAAATATTATCGAATGAAATAAACGCTGTTTCTCCTCGCTTTACTGGAAAGCTCACAAGGTATGTTTGGCGTTAATTACGAAGACTGCAAGGCGATAACTCACTATTCCAAATATGACCGCCAAGCAGATGTTTCGTCCAATGAGAGCAGACCGTAAGAAAAAGGTCTGTAGGCTTTGTGAATATGCAACCGGCATTGGCGTTATTGAGGTTTATCTCGTGTGTAAGGCGCATACGAGCCAGAGAGCAATCGTAGCAGCCTCGAAAGCATTTCTTCCCTTAGGCAGACAGTCTTCGAGTGTTTTGAAGTAAACAACTAAACTAAACAAAACAGGAACCCATCAACTGGTATTTGCGTGACTATAGCAAGTATCCAGACAATGTTTTAGCTTAATATATTGTTAGAGGTACATACATAAAATTTACACATAATTATGCTTGCGTGATGTCAACTCTCTCTTGAATATCTAACCCTTTATTCATTGCAGAAGCGCTTAATTCTTTCTCACAGATTATTTCACAATATTCTTCCGTGCTTTATAGTTACGAGTAAGTTGCTTCACGGGAACATCCAGTTATTTTTAATAGTCCATTTTTATACATATATATATATATATATATATGTATAAAGTATGTATACACATTATTGCGCGCACATTTTTATATTTTAACTTCCCTGCACGAAGTAAAAGGGGAGTATTGTAATTGCAAAATTTTCGGGTAACATATTTCAACGAAAATATCCATTTTGACCGCTAATGAATGCAATTTAACGATGTTTCTGCCTTTTCGGTTGCAATCGGCTTGTAAGTATGTATGCATATATATACCAAAAGTATGTATGCATATATATACATACTCACTGTTTTATTCCGCTCCGTGAGCTCAATTGTTTTATTCTTATGTGTTGGTAAATCGGGCATTTTTTTGCTTTAAAAATGACTGAATTATGTTGTTCTGATCTTTCGGTTAAGGATTTTATCCTTTAGTTAACAGGCAATATTTGTAGAATTATAAACAGTTTAAAATTTGTTTAGGTGCTGCTAAGCCTAATTATTTTTATCATAGCCGCCATATTTCTTTGCATTTGAAACTTAGCAGAATTGTGGATTTGTTGCGAAGCTAGAGAAACGAAGCTTCGCAACAACAAAGGTAACGCCTTTTATTATTGAAAATTAAATGATGCTTAATCCACTCTGGAATTTATACCAGGAAATAACTGTTTAAGACTTACTTCGTACTTTTTAATATAGATATTTTGAGTTTTTATGTATTTTTGCCTTGTCGCGAAGTAAGAACTGAATTAATTGAATGAGAAATACTGAATCATCTGCGAAAAACTGTTTCTTTTTTTTTCTTGTTTGTTTGTTTAATTTCTTTTATACCTCGTTTTAGATTTATTATAGTATTTGAAGAGAACATGTGGCAACGATTAGGTAATTCTTCAGATGATATGCTTAATTTTTTGTGCATTCTGAGTTATAAAATTAATGAGATATAACGCTGTTACGTGAACCAAGCGCCAGAATGTCGCTATGGTAAACAAATATAGTGAATTTTAAAGGGTTCATTTATTATATTGTGGTTTAAGTGCTATCGATGAAGTACATTTAATGCAATCCAATAAGTTTAAATGAAATGGACAAAAATGCATATAATTTAATATTCCGTACAAGGAGGTCATGTGGTGCAGACATCAGATTTTTTATATACAGAGACTATACTATATTTTATATACTAATCGCACATTCTATAGACGAATTTCATCTTATTTGCAGAAATATTTACTTAAAATTTTTGTGTTTGATAAAGTCATATTTGATAACCCTTATTCGTCACTATCTTTCTACACTGTAATTTCCAAGACAATAAAGCCTTTTGTAGTATCAAAAGATATATTTTATACCATTCCTCGCGAACAGCTTCCCGAAGTCCAAGAAATGTTAAAATCCAAAACCGCAAAAATCCATGAGGTGATTGTCAGTTGATTTAGTAGGAATATGAATGAACGTTTACCTTGATATCCGTTTCCTATTCCATTTTTTCCAGGAAATCAACAGTGAATGCTAACGTGTGGCTGCTTGCTTTTTTAGATCATTTGAACCATTTTAAGATCTTTTTCTCCTCTCTGAAGACAATAAATGGAATTCCATTTATTGTCTTCAGAAAGGATATGACAATGGATATTCAGAGAGGATAAATGAATTTTCATTTATTGCAATTATTTAAATACATTCAAGATTTATCTATTGTGGCAACATTTTTACACTTTTGTCCGGACAAATGCTTCTCATAAAGAATTCTGCAGCTCGTTCTGCGTTCGGTGGTATGTCTCGGAGAAAGGTCATGCATATTATATTTTTTGGCCTTTTTAAGATTTAAATCAGGATTAATCGCTTTGTTTATAATATATAAGCAAAAAATTATCCTCTATTCACAGTTACTTTTATTTCATATTACTTTTATTTTTTTTTCATTCAAGTTAATTTTATATATATCTTATTTCATTCAAGTTACTGTATATTTATATTATAGTATTATTATGTGACAGGTGCAAATAATAAGCCCTAATTATTATGGTGTATCTGGAAGTGCTCTCGACGCCTGTTTCGGAGTTCTAATCTCGGTAAGGCTCTGTACATTTTTCATGTTCCTGCATGGGTATAACCTAATGAATCTACAAAGTCGTTAATAAATAACAGTTGAAACAGTTGAATATCAGTTCTGAACAGCTGAAACAGTTCCCATCGGAAAGTCTAATAAATATCACAGTCTTAAGCTTATTTAATTTGATGCATATTTAATACAAGGGACCATTAATTTAGTCCATTTATTTCATAATAATCACACTATTAAATGTTCTGAGAACAAATGTGCATCATTTGCTTCAAAGAATTAAATGAACTCCAATTTAACGGGAAAAGTGTTTATTAGCACTTCCTATAAATGATGCAGATCTAGTAAATAGTTTCATTTACTTAATTTACAAAATTGCTTAATAATTCCCTAAAAGATTTTGAAGTTATTTTCTCGTGTCATGTCATTTGATGAAGCATATAAGAAATGAATAACTATTTTATTATTAATTTTTAAATTTTTATATTTGTAACTGAAGTTTGAGTGAAAGAGACATTGCTATTGCTTTTAGCTGAATATAAATTAGGTATACCTCCCACACTCACAAGAAAAAAATGGGACAGTTTTATATGTCCCGTTTTACTGGAACGATTGAGGAAATTTAACTTGCGTTTTCCATGTCTCGAAAGTGCGATGTAGGACGTACATTAAATTTATATATAGCAATTATTCTAACATAGGTATTTTGACACAAAATCGGACTTTTCTAAAATAACACATATGTTTTTTCCATATTTCGATTCTACTACTCAAATTATGTCTAGATGTTAAGTTTTATAATTTTTGGTGAGAAATTTATGAAGAATTTTAAAACTTCAACTGGGCGCTCACTTGGCGACCTTCTTAATTTATAGAACCCTATTTTCCTTTCCTTTTTTTCATTGTACAGGAGCAGAAAAAAGTGTTATCTTTCATACTTTTAACTAATTTTAACAAAGTGCGTAAACCGCATTTGACGTTATTATCGCTTATAACGAATATGCCAAATTTAAAAACACGCCAAAATGTAAATTCACAAAAATGCGTCAAAATGCAAATTACATCATCAGAAATTTTGAATAAAAATCTGTGATTTCTTGTAGGTTTGTTCAGAAATACATCTACTTTAAGATGATTTTAAAACTTGTATAGCTTATAATTTAACATGTTTTAGGAAAAAATTATAAGGAAAAAATTATAAGAGGCGAGGTTGGCCTCTATGCTAAATGGTGCGTAGCAAGATTTAACTAATACTAACGCACTTAGAATTACTTCAATAAGTAATAGAGTAACAGCGCTAAGGCTTAGAATTTAAATACTAGCTGGTCAGGCGAACGTCGAACAAAGTAGCAGTGGTCTGAGACTAAAAGCTCTCTCACCCTGAGAGGTTCCTACCTATCGCTTAAACAGAAACCTGGCTCCACTTCAAATTAGCATATAGCTGAAACGCGCGCTTATGCTCACGGGAAGTTGAAATACGAGCAGATAGGAAATAAAAAATTAAAATAAAACTTTGTTAGTTTAAACTAAAACCTTACAATTTGTTCAGCCACTTTTCTCCGTATTATCGTACGTGTCTCCTCCCATAAGTTGCTCTGGATTTTTTTTTTTTTGCTTTCTTTGTAAATATCGTACCCTTTCTGCATCCAGCTCACTTATCATAAATAGTATTTTCATGCATTCTACAATACGAAATCAGAATCATACGCATACATATGAACATATGATTTCTGACCAGTTATAATTGTTTTGAAGAAAAGAAAGATGAAATCTTTATGTCTTAATTGCACTGAAAGTATACACTGTCTCTATTTTCCATTGAAATTTACATAGCAATATATTTATTCATCTAACACATATTTCATAATGCACTGGATTGATGTGATGCGTCAGTCTCTCACGAAAGCTGGCAGCTGAATTACTTTCATACTCGAATGAATGGTTGGTTTGTATATAAGCGTAAGTTTTGGAATGGAAATTCACAAAATATATCCGCATGAATTAACAAGCTCCATTCATGCTTTCCAATAAATACAAATGCAAACTCAAATTATAATTTTCTGCTTCATTGACTAGTGACTGACTCATATGTGAGATGTCTCAGAACAGTTGGTAGAAATTTGTGCACCAATTGCTGCAACAACAATTTCAGTTTACTTTTATGAAGCTGAATATGCAAATTTGTCATTAAAATATTTCAAAAAACGGAAAATTATAAAATCCATCGGTGCTGCGGCAAGACTGTTGTCGTATAGCATATCTCTTTGCAACTGAATTATTTAAAAAGAGTTACATATTCTTTGATAACACCATTTTACGATGCAAATGAGGATATAATTACATAAATAAATCGTTCATTCTTTATTTGCTCTTAAATATATAGAAACGAATCTTTAATATTGTATAAAATGGGTATCTCTTCGAACTTTACAACATAAAATATTGAAAAACCAAATAATGTCTTTGTATTTGCAGTATTTTACAGTTTACTAAACACATCGTACAAAAGCATATTTTCTACTATACATTAAAAATTATAATATCTCCAGTTCGATTGAATATGATGGTAATTGTTCCTGAAGCTGCTGTAGAGAAATTTTGGTAATAAATTACTCTACAGCCACTTTAGAATCAATTTTTTTTCAATTTATAAAGCATTTCTCCCGCCCTCTTAGCATGCCTTCTTGGTGTAGTGGTCAGCACACTCGGCGCGTATACGAGACGTCCGTATTTCGTGTCCGGCAAGAGCATTCCTTATTCTTCACGTCTCTGAGATTCAAAAAAATTCTAATAACTCTACGATGGCGCCCGAACTAAAAAAGTGGTGGATGATAATTCTCCACCACCAGGATTTAGCGAATGAGTCCCCTAATCCCCAGTCACCCTTTAAAAGAGGAGTATATAAGGTATTTCTCCCGCCTAATTAACATGCCTCTGTGGTGTAGTGGTCAGCACAGTTGGCACGTCTTAGAGAGAGGTTCGTGGTTCGAGTCCCGGCGAGGGCGTTGCTTATTGTTGATCTCTCCTGCCTTCGAAAGATACCTAATGTCTCTACAAACTAAACTCCGTATTTTGTCAGCTAAGTACAGAAATACGTCGCATTTCTTGAGGTCAGAATTTATCTGAGACGTGTTTTTCTGTTATCTTTCGTATATAGAGAAATATATGCAATAATAATTACATATTATCTGTAATAAAAATTTGTTATATAAATTAATAGTTTGTAATTTTGCTGTTTCGAGTGTTTGAACTGATAGTTATCAGATTCGGTTTAAAATTTCGGTTTAGCACTCAGAGATATGAAATTTGTTCTTAAATATGTAGAAACGTATCTTTAATATTATATAAAATAGGTATTCCTTCGAAGTTTACAAGATAAAATATTGAAAAAACAAATAATATCTTTTAATAACACATGCCTATACCAAACACTGTCTTTCTTTATATAGATAAATAAGAAATGAGAAATTTAAAACCAAATGCACAAAAACATGAAAGAAATGAAATTCAAAATCAGCAAAATCCAATTTCCATATAAATATGTAAAACAATTTTTGATACTATTTCGTTTTTAATATGTATAATATAGAAAGAGATTAAACATACATATATACATATAAATCAAATGCTGCTGAAGGTATATTTTTTGTCTTTGTTTTATACTAATTATGAACTCATACAATATTGATTTTCCAAACACGGGAAAGGCGTGTCTAAAGTCAATGACTTTTATAACTGAAAAACACCTCTGTTGTAAAGATAACCCCACGTAAAGTAATAAATATTTTCATAATTAAGTAATTTATTTTTATGAAAATAAATTAAATCTCCGAAACACACTAAAATTTACCAGCTCTGGTTCATTAAAAATTAATTCCCTCAGGGGATTCTCTAAGCAACTTTCCACTTGAAGTACCTCAACTGCATTTCTTTTATTAATGAAGTGAAAGGAAATAAAAAATAGCTCTGTAGAGAAAAATTGTATACAGTTTTTTAATTCTGAATCCATACGCAGCTTTTTACATTCGCTAAGAAACGCAGATTAATACTGCACGAAATGTTTCGGCAACTTGCTTTTTTATGATATACAATTTTGTTAAATTGAACGTTATATTATTTTTTGTTGTCGTCTGTTGATTATATGCTTTATGCTGATGCTATGCATCATTATTACAGTTTTTTAATACTTATTGCACTTTTTTTTATTTTCCTGTGTCACAAGTGTCTAATGGTGATGCCAATGCATTTTATTTTTGCCCAAAGAGGCAACTAATTTCGTTTTGCCTTTTTGCACTGACTCGCTATAAACGGCGTTTCACTTTTTAAACTGTTGCCACCAAATATTAGAGCCCTTCATTATACTTAAAGAAATTAAATTACGAAGAATCTGCATGAATGCATTGCATGTGTCTCGCACTGTGAAAAAACAACGGTACCTCGAGACATCAAATTTTGAATAACGTAGTCCTCCACTCTATGAGCAATTGGAAGTCCAAATTGGAATTTCTTTTATTATCTATTTCATATTTTGTAAATTTTTAACGAATTTTTTATTAACAGATTTAACGATTTCAAAGCGAAAAATCGCAACACTGTACGAAAATTTCATCTCCAGTGCGCGAATCTGTGTGTCGGAAATTCTGAAGATACGCTCTTTTTAAATTATCATGTGATATTGCTGTTGAATTGAATTTCATGGTTTAAATGCGAAGAACATGATATTTAATAAATAAAGTTAGCTCACAAATTATTCAAAAAGTGAACCTTCGGGTGTATTACATAATCCGAAAGCTTTCAGAATTTCTCTCTCACTCAGGAAGGCTACTGATTTCCTTTTGCTATTTTGTAAAGTCACTTTTCAAACTGTTGCCACCAAATATTACAGCCCTATATTATATGTAAAGAAATTAAATAATGAAGAATCTGCATAAATATAGGTATTTTTCTCGCGTTGTGATAAAACAAAGTTACCTTGAGCCATCAAATTTTGAATAATGTAATCCTCCAATGAATATGGGCATCTGGAAGCATTAATTTGGAATCTGGAGATTCCTATATTATCTATTTCTTTTCTTTCTTAGGTATTAAAGAATTTTTTATTAACAAACTCAAAGATTTCAAATCTCACGAATGGCAACACTACGAAAAATAAAAATTATCGTCTCCAGCGCGCAAGGCTGTGTATCGGAAATTATAAAGCTAAGCTCTTTTTAAATTATTTCGCTATATTTCTGTTGAATTGAATTTTATGGTTTAAGTGCGAAGAACATAATATTTAATAAATAAAGGTAACATACAAAACGTTAATAAGGCCCTTTGGGCTTAATGTAAAACCAGAAAGCTTTCAGATTTTTGTTTTTTTACTCAATTTACACTTTTGTCTTGATTCTTTTGACAAAATAAGCTTTTCTTTTTTGACAAAATGTTTAGATTTTAGCGGAGCAGGCTTTAATTGTTTTTAATTAGCTAGTTAAGTAACACTTTGCCTTTTACATGACGCATTTCGGTTGAGCATCTAATATTATATTTTTTTTTTGTTGAAAATGCTTTTTCATGTGTACTATATCCCAAAAAACGTATTTATCCCAAAATAAAGCAAAATCGAATTAACAATCTTCAAAATGTTTGAGTTATATTTTGATATGCTAATGAAAGAAAAATTGATCACAGATTTTATAATAAACATAAAAGTCAAAGTTTAATAAATTATTCAATTAACGAAATATTTTTAAATGCGGTTTTTCAATTTAATGCATATCAAACCAATTCTAATCAAAATTTCTAAGAAAAATGCCCTCTAGACGACTTTTAAAGACAGTTATAAAGAAGATAAAATCAAGCAAAGCAATTATTTTATGTCAGTTGCTCTGCAATGCATGGCTTTAGAAATAACTTTCATCAGTAAAATTAATGCTGCAAACATTTAAATTGTCAGTTACACTTAACACAAATTTAAAATATTTTTATATGTATTACGTTGATATAGTTACGAATTTTACATTTAGTTAGATATTTTTAATGTAATTATAATTAAAATTGTTTTATTTCTGCATGCAATGCAGCACGAGGCATATTTTAAGAGGAAGCTACACCGGAAAATTAAAAATACAGGAGCATCTGCATTTAACATTGAATAAAAGTTGGTCTCGGTAATTTGAATTTAATTTAAATTTAATTTAAATAAACGTAATTGACTACTATGTTAGCTGTAACCGTAATTCTACTCTTTGGCTTTCCAGATATCTCGAGAAGCAGAAATTACTAAAATTTCTCTCGACTGATTTAAAGCATAAAATGCCAGATATACAACATCCCATCTCAGTTGCTGTTAATGCGATTTGTTTATTTCCGCGCGAACGGAGATATCTGAATTAGCTTTCTCTTTGAACTACATTGCTTTTTATTTTAATGCTTTTGGTAGTTTAAAGTACAGCTACCGGTTGCGTATTTGCCTTTCAACGTATTTGCGTTCTGCTGTTTATTACTGCCTGATATTGTGAACACTTGTACGAACATCTCTGAGGAAAATTCCAGCGTTTTATTATATTTCTTGGATAAGAATAAATTTTATTAATTTTGTAGACACGTTAGGTACTTTTTAAGCAGGAGTTATGAAAAATCAGCAACGCCTTGACCGGAAATCGAACCACGGACCTCTCGGTTACGCGTCGAGCGTGCTGACGACTACACCACGAAAACATGCGAAGGAGGCGGAAGAAATATCTTATAACGTTTTATAGGACTTGTCCATTCACTCTGTTACGAACCCGTACGCACGCAACAATATTTTATTCAATTGTAATTAATCGGATATTAGCCGTTAAAGCCACTGATCGCCAGAGATTTCTATGAATGGATTGCCATAAGTGTGATGCGATATAGCAAATTTACATGGATTTTAAAATTAAATTTAAAACAGAGTATATCGGCATCCAACCTATCATTTCTGGCCAACACCAATTGGAATTAACCGAATTATGTCCTATCACCGGTACGTAACACTCATCCAGACCTGCTCCGGCAAGACGACCCCATTACAAGCATCGCCAGCCAAAACGGAGTATTCACTGGTGTATAGCCAAAGAAGGTGAAGGGAGGGCAAGAAGGTGAAGACGTAATCTTTGGTACAACTCCTCTGTGAGTGTGAGGTTAAAATGTACCATAAAGATCTGCTCAAGCCCCATGTTGGAAGGCCACCCGCAGCTTGGCGACGGAACCATTCATGGAGGTAGGAAATAAACAACACCTCCTGACAGCAGTGGCTGCAGCAGATTTATTTAATATTACGAAATTATAAGATCACGAGAACAATTAATATAAAAATTGAAAGGAATCGCCGCACGTTCGTTGCTCGTCAGTACTACGGGGCTTTGAATGTGGTGGAAGAAGCGAGATTCGTTAGACGACTACCTGTGACGTCAGAGCTTCCTCTGCTTCAGTGTCATGGCTTTCTTCTGTTAGGAGGTTTTGAAATAAGTAGGTAAGAAATGTATTTTTACCTCCCACGGCACGGGTAGCCACTTCCCATCCAGGGAACGTTGCCGCTTCTCAACCGCGCTGAGGTGGACCCACAGAAGATGGCCTTTCTGGGCAACACATAGATAACTGGTATTTGGCAGTTCATTTAATCTAGACAGATTTTTAAAAGCAAACGGAAATCGAAGGACACCTTTGCCTTCCGAAGCAAATGGTCATAGTAGTTTACGAATTAACGGTCATGGAAGGTTACAAGAATAAAAAGCTGCAGTAATTTAGATAAATTTCTGAAAAAAAGTTAAATTCTATTATACGCATGCCAGTCAGTGGTACTACTGATCGACGACTGCCACTTTAGTCGTTAACTGATTAGTGTTAATGACTTCTGTATCGTTGTTCCTGGACTCAAATCTCGCAGAATGCAAACGTATAGTGTCTGCGCAGCAAGAGGGCCTCCATCCGAATGTTCCCTAGGAGAACACGGTTACCCTGAGGTGGTCTCCATCGAAATGTCGCCCATGGGGTGTTTTTTTAACTTGGGAAAGGGAGTTAAATGGCTAGTGCAACGGAACTACACTTGAACTACCATTGGTAACTGATGTTCTGCCTCACTTAAACCTATACTTGTGGTTTGATAGTTGTTACATTCGGTCGCTTGCATACTATGCACTGCAATATTTTATGCTAAAGCAACATTAGCTTGGACAAACTAAACGCACTGCTGCGCAATACATGTAATAGTGACGTAAACCTATGCAACATAATACACGAGCAATTTTTCAAAACACTTATATTCTTAAGGATGCTTCTAAAGAGACACAATTTCATGCTCTTATTTACTGAGTTAAAAATTGCTTTTGTTCCTGCGCTATATAAAATAAGCATATAAGAGTTATGTATGAGTATTATACTGTACAAATTACAGATGAAACTTAGAAAATGGTAAATCTTTATTTCGGGAAGAACTGCGGATGTTTCTATGAACATCTCGGTGATACACATTGTTTCCTAACTTTTCTCTCTAAAATAAATAGCAGGTCGGATGAAATGCATGTCAAGGAAAATATTTCGCCTTCAAATTCTTCATGCTACAAAAGGACTGGTCTAACTCCAAAAGAGTATTATTATTTTGGAAAATGCCGTTTCTGCAAAAACGATTGTACATCGTATATTATGTCCCTGCTCAGCTAATATTTCGACGCAACCTCTGATAGAGATTCTCCGTTTTAGGACTATATTACTTCTTGAATAAAATAGTGAAATTTCCGCCTCCGTAACCGAGAGCACGACACCTGTAGCTTAGTTATTGCCAAGTAATAGCAAAACGAAAGCACTATTTCAAGAAACAAAACCGGCGTTTCTACGTTTATTTTTTAAATGTGAAGCATATTAATAAAGCACTAATGATGCTGTAGTTTTCCTTAGGTATAATTTTTCAAAATATAATTTATCACACTAGTATGAAAAATTAAATTTTCAAACTAAGCTAATTGAATGTTCAATTTAATCCAATCTAATATAATCTACTGTGACCTTAACCATTAGATTTTGTTATGTTAAGTCTTAATTTTAATTACTTTATTAAATATTAATAGTTGTTTTATGCACACATATATATATATATACTCGTATATTTTGAAAGAAAGAAGGACCAGATTTTACTTGCATCCGAAATAGCAGGTTCTTGTTATGATTATTCGTAGTAATGCTATAGCATTTGAAGGTTAATTTATTGGTCTCAGAAGAAGTTGAAAAATGCATTATTTGTTAATTTTTGTCTTATGGAGTAATACATATAACTCCAATAAACCAACGGCAAAGTCCGTTCTGATTAAAACGTTTAAAGTGGCAACAAAGCTTGTAACCAAAAAGATAGAAAAAAAATTCAGATTTACTGCTGGTGACAAAACGAAATCTTCGAAGATAAGCTGTTTTGACTGTCACAAGATAAGAATTTCTCGGGGTTCCCACGGCGACAGAATTCTTGCTAGAGCACAAGCGGGCTTCCTTCTTTTTTCATTTGTTTATTATTTATTTACCTTTGCTTTTTCTTTCCATGTATTATAGCAATAGCAAGATGATGTTTTCGTCTGAGATGCAAGTTCAATTTTACGATTGGTTTATAATAAAATAAACATATTTTCAATCTGTTTTTAACTTAAGGATCATTTGAACACAATGTTTTCAATCTGTTTTTAATCTAAGGATCATTTCAACAAACAATGTTGAAATAAATACGAAAACAAAACAGTTACCTTGTCAACAAGAATTCTTTAAGTTCTTATGTTTCAGAAACATACCCAAACTGCTACGATATTTGGAGCAAAATATTCACATATTTTCACTTAACAAGAAATGATGCTCTTGTGTCTTGCTTGTTTTCCGCAAGGATAATGAAAACCTTGAGTCAATTTTCAAAGACATAGACTTTAAATGATGCCCAAATTTAACTGCAACTGTGAACTATGTTGACCTTCAGTTTTACTTCAGAGCAAAAATGCCTGGCACTAAACTTCTCTTCTCCAGCGATAAAAATCAGAAATGAATTTCGTTTTGCATTTCTGCTTTCTCGTAAATATGTCAGTCAAAAGACTGCCCCTCCTTCTTTTTGCAACACTAACATAACTATAGTAACTCAACAATTAAAAAATGCATTGAAATAAAGTAAGAAAAATGTTAAGCAATAAACTACCAAGCAAAGTAAGTTTCTCTGCCTTGGCTCCAAATTGTCAAGCATAAACGCTTAATTCTCCGTGAC
This sequence comes from Stegodyphus mimosarum, assembly GCA_000611955.2. Classification (NCBI taxonomy): domain Eukaryota; kingdom Metazoa; phylum Arthropoda; class Arachnida; order Araneae; family Eresidae; genus Stegodyphus; species Stegodyphus mimosarum. The sequence continues at coordinate 1,161,620 of KK118118.1, read as the reverse complement.
CTTTAAAAAGTTAGCTTCAATTCTAATTAGTCTACATAAATGCATCTTTTGCATATTTTTCCTTAAATTTCAAGTAACTAAATCAATAGCAGGAAAAAATCGTCTTCGTAAATCATAATGAACAGTCGTGATTACAATCCTATGAAAATTCCCTATGAGAACTATTGCAATATACGATTACGCTATTAATTAGAACTACCCCCTTTCACCTTTCAAGAAACTGTTAGACAACTTTTCTCTATCTATCTCTTAACTAAAAGTATCACAAAATAAAAGTTAAAAATATATTAAATGCTTTCATATTTTATATTACGCCCAAGGAGGCCTTTTTTCATTTACACATACACATTTCAAGAGCATTATGGATAACTCCTCTTTGGGTTAGAAGTATTTAAAAACACCATATCTTTAGAATTTCCAGTAGACAGTGACGCGGGGACAAAAATGTTTTATTCCGTGCAGTGCTGCCACTGCTCACTTTGAAATGTTTGAGTTTTTTAACCAAAAACTATTTACAAAATATGAAATAAATAATAAAATATATTACAAATTACAAATTTGGGCTCTTAGTGCTTATATTCGAGTGGAGGACTACGTTATTCTGAATTCGATGTCTTTAGGTATCGTTGTTTTTTCACAGTGTGAGAAGCATACATTCATTCAGATTCTTCATTACTTCATTATTTTTAAATAATACAGAGTGATAGTGTTTGATGGCAGCAATTTTGAAAAGTGACTTAAAATTTTTAGTGATTCAATCCAAAATGCCGTTTCGAAATTTATAGCCCTTTCAGGTTAACGCCCTTTTCGATAATAAGATTTTTTACTAAGCCATAGACCTGATGGTTATACAAAGTTTAACAGAAAGAGGAAAGCGATAGCTTGGCCGTAAGCAAATAAGACTTTCAAATTAAATGGACTGCAAATATAAAATGCCTGATTAAATCTTAGCACATAAGTGCTTCTCAAGCAATTTTGTTTTCCAGAAACTTTACGACAAGCCAAATAGCAACAGCAGGGAACAAACAGTAAGCAGAATGATGATCAGGCAAAGGTGCGGTGCGCTCTTTGAAAGGGTTAGAAACTAGTGGCTGATTTATACTTTAAAACTATTGAGCATTTTGAAAACCAAAACATCTAGGCTAGTTAAAATAAAACCTTATAGCCTAGCAGTATTCCTCCTCAAAAGAGATGTATACATATATGACATATTTTTCGGATGAATTCTACGGAATAATATTGAAATTCTTTAATAAAATTCAAGTAAACGAGAATAAAGTATTTCATATATTTGTATATCCATATATTTCATTTCACAGAACACATCTTGGAAGTAACATTAAATGGGAGTACGACAGCATTTATTTATTCTCTTTTAAGAGTTACAGAAATGTTACTGAAAAGATATCTGATCATACAATTTAGATCCTCCTATATTAGACTGGTAGACTGCGAGCTCATCGATAGCGTAAGTAACATTAACAAAAACCCATTTGGGCGACTTTTAAAATCTGAAACTTTTCAGATTTAAAAAAAAATAATTGCTTAATTTTTTCTACGACTTTTTATTAGCTCTAAAACTAGTTTCCGTTAGTTTTCAGTTAATTTTTCATTGTACGCTTGTACTCGTGTGTTTACTAACTAGTATGGTTTTTGAAATATATACCGGTCTTGGACGAAATAGTAAGTTTAACATCATAAATGATTTTTATAAACACGAACATTCCTTTAACGTTTTGCTTAAGCATATTAAAACATTGTGTAAGATTTCTCCTAAACGATATATATTTTATGGATTTGCAGTGTAAAGAACATTAACGTTTTAAAATTTTAAATACCAATTCATTATTAAAAAATAATTTTCCTATTACAGATTTGCCTGATTCCTTTAAATAAGTAACTTTACTTCTAGCATATTTAAACTTGGAAACAAGAAATTCTTGTTATATATGTTCTATAAAATTAAAGTTTTCAGAAAGTGCTACACGAATATAAGCTCCCTTCTACTCCTCTTTTTTCCGCATAGAAAATCCTCCACGGTGGTATCCCTCCCCTTACGCGGATAGCCTTATTATGCTTTGCCATAATTAACTAAACCAAACCTATATCAAATCTACACCTCTTTTGCTTGTCCTTTGCTGTAAATCAGTGAAACATTACTTTGTTAGTTACATAAAATGTTGATATTTTAAGATAACAGAAATTTAGCACAATTGTTTACCTTATACTCATTTCTCTACCATAAATGATATCCTTCTCTGCTTTAATTTCACCTTTCCTGCTAAATTAAACTAAAACTCGCTTTCTCAGAGATTATGATTCGCACTTGAAAGGTGTTTTATCTCCAACAATGTTAAATACATGTATTTAAATGAAGAGTTTAATGCAATAAAATTTCTGAACATTCTAATATGTATTTCCTCATACATTAAGCAGCCATAAACGTAGTTACTTATATACCATGTGAACAATAGCATTGAATAAAAATATGTTGTTTGCATAGTCCATTGAAAATTAGTTCAATACATATAATGCTTTTAATGGTTAACATTCCCTTTCTGAAACTGAAGAAAAGTAAAGCAAATTAATGCAGCTTATGTCCCTAATAGTTACACACGCCTTTCTCTGCATCAGCACTTGGAAGCAAAGCACAGAGTAGATAAATATGCATCATGGTCTTAATGATTATGTGCGGGCTCCCGGCTGATAGACTCTTCCACATCTGCGAAGATCCCAGACGAGACAGTTAATTCTCTCCATCGCTTGGATGCAGAGATAAGGGAGTCGATTACGAAATTGTTGAAATTTGTGCCTCACAGTATTGAATTTCATAGAGTTAAAAACATTGTACCACTTTTAACATCACATTATGAAAATATCAGATGGTAAAAATTCTCTTTATTCTCTTAAAGCACCGTTATTTGGTCGAATATGATATTTAGCTTTAAAGTGCTCTCTTGAAAGTCATATGCATCTTATATGCACATATTGTATGAATTTAAAATATATTAAGACATCTTGCGGCGTTTATTGTGTCTGTTAAAGTACATTTATGTGCAGACATTAGGTTATTGTAAGCAGAAAACATGAAAAATGAGCAATGCCCTCGCCGGAATCGAACCTCGGTTCTCTCGAATATGCGCCGAGTATGCTGGCCATTACACCACGAAGGCATGCTAAGAAGGCGGGAGAAATACTTTATATACTCCCCTTTTAAAGGGCGAAAGGGGATTAGGGGATCCAATCGCCAAATACTGGTAGTGGAGAATCATTATCCACCACCTTTTTTTTAGTTCGGGCGTCACTGTAGAGACGTTAGGTTATTTTAAGCAGGACACATAAAAAATGAGCAATGACTTCGCCGGGACTCACACTTCGGACCTCTCGAATACGCGCCGAGTGTGCTGGCCGTTACACCACGAAGGCCTCCTAAGAAGGAGGGAGAAATACTTTATATATTTACATAAATGTAGATAAAATATGCTATTTTTACCATCTGACGTGGTTTAATTCAGAGAAATTACTATATGTAATACAATGTGAGGTGTTTTATATGCGGACTGATGCCTTTACAGAATATCGTTCTGCATTCGAGCCAGTAAGGTAGTAAGTACCTTTTTGAATCAAACACAAGTACATCTAAAGAAGCCATTAGAAAGATAAGTGTAGATATGCTCCGAAGTATTTAATACATGTTCATCCATTTTACTGTGAAAATTTAATTTCAACTTGTATTTTTTATTTTAATGTTTCGCATCATTGCGTAGATATTTTCTATATCGCTGCCGCTGAAAATAATTAAATTTGTTCCAATGACTTCTGGAATTTCAATTAGAAATACATGTATTTGAAATTTACATTGCATTGAATTGCTTAATAAAATGAATTTAAAACTGGTATCATTTTAAAATTTATAGCTCTAAATCTTATACGAACCAGGAAATAAAATGTTACATTTTTGGCATAGTTTATGTTATTTATGAATTTGATTTTTCAAGATGCGTTTTTTCTCCGTTCTCAAAATTAATTTTCCGTTCATATTAAATTTATATCCTATTACATTTGAAACTTTCAAAAAGATAAATATAATGAAAGAATATATCATAGTTCGTTATAATCAACTACATGTAATACTAATTATATGTATTAAATATTATTTATATTTTAAATGATTTATTATTTTAAAAATCCGAAGTGGACACCACATGATTTCCTTGCATGGCCAGTTAAATGTTCTTTGTAGAACAACAATAAGCTAATATTAAGTACTGTTAGATATTTACAGCAATAAATTGATATTTAATATTTTTAGATACTTATTGTTAGACAAAGTATATAGATAAAAACTGCCCAAAATATCAAGCTATGATTATATGAAACATATCCCTTAAAGCATTTCTGTAATTGGAAATATTGTGAAAATGCACGCAGGATAAGGAGGTATATATATACACGTACACTTATCTATACATAAGTATTATACAGCGTGTTTCAGAGATCATGGGAACAACTTGGAGGGGTGATGGAGTGTACTAAAACATGCATTTTTTATAGGAATGTAGGGTCTAAAGTGACTGGTTAAGGCAGGAACGCAAAAAGACGACACGAGAGGGAAATGTGTTTATGTACAAAATCAACGCAAAGTGCTTGTTTGCAGCGATACAGTATTCCCAATAAACGATCAAAATTGTAACCACCAGCAGTAATACATGCTTGGTAACGTCGCAGAAGGGATTGACGAAAATTTTGAAAAACGACAGGCATTTCGCGCACGCTTGCAGCCGCAATGGATAGTTGTACATTGAGGTCCTCCAGTGAGTCAACGGGAGTCTCGTAAATGATGCTCTTGAGATGGCCCAATAAAAAAAATCCAAGCTGGATAAATCTAGCGAAAGGGGTGGCCATCGAACGGGTCCACCACGGCCAATCCATCGGCCTGGAAATGTCCCATCCAAGTAATTGCGGATCCTCACGTGGTTATGGGCTGGTGCACCATCATGCTGGAACCACATGCGATCACGAACGACGGCCGGAACATCCTGCAGCAATTCCGGTAGCACCTCTTGCAGAAAATGATGATAACATAAGCCATTTGTACGTGCAGGTAAGAGGTATGGGCCTATAAGGTAGTCGTTAACAATAGCCTCTCACACATTCACGGAGAAGTGGGGGTTTCAATGCACGTTTGTCCGGCTCACTACCGCCGTCTACCGCTGCATTGCCAGCCAATCACAGCTGTAGTTCCTATTACTGTTAGTGTTACCTTTTTTGAACATTTATTGTGAATACTGTATTGCTGCAAAGAACCACTTTGCGTTGATTTTGTACATCAACACATTTTCCTCTCGTGTCGTTTTTTTGCTTTCATGGCGTAACCCGTCACTTTAGACCCTACATTCCTATACAAAAAATGCATGTTTTAGTACACTCCACCACCCCTCCAAGTTTGTCCCATGATCTCTGAAACACCCGGTTACGTATATACACAGTCCAGTCACATTAATGTGACCATCTGTCAAAAGCCAGAATAACCACCTTTCGCAGAGCGGACTGCTGCGAGACGTGCAGGAAGAGAGTCACATAGGTCCCTGAAGGTGTTCTCTGGGATGTTGAGCCATGCCGACTCTAATGCCGTGGCCAGCTGCGCTAGATTACGCGGTTGAGGATCCATGGCGCGAACAACTCGATCGAGATGGTCCCACAGATGCTCGATTGGGTTTAAGTCAGGTGAGTTTGCTGGCCAGGGGAGGACGGTAAACTCATCCTGGTGCTCTTCGAACCACGCACGTACACTGGCAGCTGTATGGCACCTCGCATTGTCCTGCTGGAAGATGCCATCATCCTGAGGAAAAACAATGCGCATGTAGGGGTGAACATGGTCCGCAAGGACAGATGCGTACTTGTATTGATCCATTGTGCCTTCCACAATGATCAGTGAACCTAGAGAATGCCAGGAAAACATTCCCCAGACCATAATGCTCCCGCCTCCAGCTTGGACCGTTCCGGCAATGGTTGCAGGGTGGTTCCTTTCAGAGGTTTCACGCCTTATACGCCAACGTCCATCTGTCCGATGGAGCATAAAACGCGATTCATCCGAAAACGCAACCTGTCGCCACTCAGTGGACGTCCAGCTGCTGTACTGGCGTGCAAATTCTAGCCTTCGCCGTCGATGAACAGCAGTCAGCATAGGTGCACGAACCAGGCGTCTGCTTCGGAGGCCCAGACGCAGCAATGTTCGCTGAATAGTACTTTGGGAGACACTTTTGGTAGCCCCTTGGTTCATTTTGGTGGTCAGTTGCTCAACGGTAGCCCGTCTATCTGCCCGAACGCATCTCCGCAACCGTCGTTCGCCTCTGTCATCTATGGCCCGTGGTGCACCACATTTGCCACGTCGCTGATTTTGGACAGTCCCATTTTGCCATGCACGGTACACTTTTACCACGGCGGCACGCGAACAGTTCACAAACTCAGCCGTTTCGGAAATGCTTCCACCCTTGGCCCGAAAGCCAATGATTATGCCCTTTTGGAAGTCGGATAAATCGCTTCGTTTCTGCATTACGCCAACGATTGAAATGTTTTCCGAAGCCCTCACACACCCTTTACATACGCTCAACTGCACTGTGCTGCCACCTGCCTTCTGTGATTGGTTATTTAACTCTGACATGGAAAGTACGTGGTGGTCACATTAATGTGACTGAACTGTGTACATACATAACTACATAAAGAAACTTAATAAGAGGCAAAAATAAAATGCAAATTTTTTAAACCCGTCCCATAGGGGCAGGATTGAAGCAAAATAAACGAAAAGCATTTTAAAGTTAACTTTATATATATATATATATTGAAAAATAAATAAAATCTAAATTATTCCAATATTATTTCGGCACCGTAGGCTGCTTAAAATTAATCAATTATAGAAAAGAAATAATAAAATAAGAACCAAATTCATAAATGAAATCAAAATCAGGAAAAAACAAATTCGCTATAAATACTTAAAAAATCAGCTAATAATTATCAAACCAGGATAATTATAGAAATGAAAAATATAAAAACTACAAAAATAATATAGGAAGAGGAATGGAATCAAAATCAACGTTCTCAAGGGGAGGTAGATCAGATTCAATTGAATAGCCTTCCCTTGGAAAACCACTGCGCTTCTGTTAATCTAAATTTGCTCATGAACCATTCTAAATTATTTAACTGTAAGAGTTCACCCAAAAGATTTGAGCTCCTCCTCGACACAAAGGAAATGCGTTAAAGAAATTCACGGTTTTGTGGATTGTCATGTTCTAACATTTAACAGTAAAACTATCAACAAATAAGCTGTTTAAGAAATAGCAAAATAGTTACTTATAAACATAGTGTTGCGAAAAATTCGGCGGTTGCGCCTGTATGTAAGCTTTCCGGCATAGCACTAGGGTTGCCATAAAATAGTGTATGGTAGGGTTGCCAGATTGGCGACTTTATCGCCCATTTGGCGACCAAATAGGCGGTATCCCATGGTCCAATCGGGAAGCTTCTAGAATAACTTCCTGTCGAGATATTTCTCGAAACCTGTGGAACTTAAGGAAAAGCTATATAAACCCTTGCGTTTCGGAGAGCCGGCGTTGCGAGCAGTGTGATTAGTTGTGAGCGTTGTGAGAATAGCTGCTTACTGTGAGTGCTAAGCTACGCGAGAGTTTTGGTGAACGGAAAGCGATCGAGATAGTGCTTTGCCGTGAAGCTACCTTTACAGTATAGCTTGACAGTGTATTGGCGATTGTTCCACGTTGTTTATTAGAAGTTTAGTGTTGCCGTGAAGCTACCTTTACAGTTACAGCCTGAAGCTGTGTTGCTGATTGTTTCAGCGTATTTCTTGTAGATTTTCGACGCTTTTAAAGGTGATTTTGGAACTGTGCTGTAAATAATGATTCTTGTAAATAAATTGTGCTTTTTATTGTTCTGCATCGTGTTTTCATCGGATACTCTCAAATCCACGAACCCGTATAACGCAACAATACCTTATTTCTTTACAATTAACACTTTAGCTTTGAAAATATTACTACGCAAGAAAATACGCCTAGAAGAGGTCAATAATGTTAAATTATATGTGGTTTTGATTACAACTTTTCAAGCAAGGTAATGTATTTTGTCCGTCGTGGGAAAGTGAAACAAACGTTCTTCTTTTTTTTTTAAATGGTAATACTGCATAATTTAAAAATTCAGAAAATTAAGTAATTAATATTTTTTTCATTCATGTTTAAAAGAGGTCGAAAGATTGGTATGTGTGAAAATTTCAGAACAAAAGAACGTCTGTCTACTTCATCATCAAATTTCAAAGCTAATAAAAATATCAATAGTGAAGCCCAAAAGAGCAAGTTTAGAAAAATCATCAAAAATATTAAATTATGCGTAAGATTGGAAATAAATTTCATATTCTATCCGATGACTTAACAGTGAGATTCTTTGATTATAGTCTATATAAACTATAGACTATAATCCAAAATGTAACGCCATGAAGGAAGCAACCAAACAGCATGAAACTTGCAGCGCGTGTACCCCGCGATGGAATATGAAAGCGCAAGCTTTCATCGGCGGCTGTAGAATTTTCATGGATTTTCATGAACTTTCATGGATATTATAGGCGACTGCAGAACTCTTTACAATCCGTATATGAAAAGAGGAAAGATTGTTGTTTTTAAAAGCGTGAATTGCTTTCTCGTGAGTTTTTTGTGTGTGTTGCTTCAGTATGCCTCATAAAAAAATAACGAGCAACATTGGAACACGATTCTGCGTTCAACTGAGATAGAATCGCAATGTTCTAGTTTGTTTTATCGGTAAACGTACCAGACAACGTTATATCTCTGAGATTTTGCAGATTGTTTTCCTTCATTACCTTCAGAGCTTGGCTGTAGCAACATTTCAAAAGAACAGTGCACAAACGCAAGTTGCATGCAATGTTCAAGCTTTCTTCTTAGCCAGCCATATGCATTGTTACCATGATCTGCCTATTCCCCAGATCTATCGTCATCGAACATGTCTGGTCTATGCAGAACGCGTACTCAAGCATGCTGCGCCTGCGGGTAACTGAATGAACTTTGGCTATGAGTGAAAGCAGCATGGGCTACCATTCCCCAACAGTACATCCAAAGGCTGTTTCTCTCAGTGCCGTTGAGTGTAGCAGTGGTTATTGAGAAACATGCAGGTAACACTCATTACTAGTTTTCTTGTCTACCTTACTTCAAAGAAGGCTGTATTTCAAATCAATTAACACTGATACTATGCATAAATGTAATCTCTGAAATAAGTTAGTCTTTGCTATTTCTTGTCCGTCTACGCGTCGCATTATGGATGGCTAGAGGGGTGCATGTATGAAAGAGAGAGAGAGAGAGAGAGAGAAAGGGAAATCTGAATCCTCCGAATGTTACGAGTTTAGGCCTGAAATTTCAAAGTTCCTCAAAAGGTTATGAATAAATGGTATTTTTTATTATAATTAAAAATTGCCACTTTCACTATGTAATTTGATTCCTTTTCTTCCAGTATGCATCCTACCTGAAATCGGATACATTAAAAGCTGGCAGAAATTTTCATGTGTAACGATTACAAAAGCTACCCTTCTGTGCGGAGTGTTCCGTCCGTAACGTTTAGAGGGTTTAAACTATCATACAATATAAATACATGTATACATGCAGTCGTATAAAACCTTAAGAAAAGATTAATTTTGGAGTTGTTTTGTTGTTTTTCATGCTGAAATTGAATTTGCTTTCACTTTTATAATAAAAGTGTTAATGAATAAAAAAGACTTTAAACGGAAGCTTTTTTTTTCCTTTTCATTCTTCTCTGTTAATAGTTTTTAATTTCCACAGTTTCAAGGAATATGTTTCGAGATACATTTTTAAGACTGTATATAGAAACTAAAGCAATAAATCAAATGATGTCAAGAAGCACTCTTTCTACCAGCCATCCATGTGATTAACACAAAGGTAAAATTTAATATTTAATGTAATAAATGATAACATTTTTACCAACTTACAGTAATTATTTAGTATTATTTATGTTAATTATGTCAAAATTTCTTTGCTGTGCAATTATTTTGTTGTGTGTGTATTTGAAATTAAATGACAATTTAGGTGCTTAAGTCCAACTCATTCTTGTAAGATCATTTCTCTGTTTTAGGTGTGGTTTGGTTTATTTGATTATAGAAAAGCACTCGAGGAAAAACTAGCTAGAGGAGGAATGCCTTTGTGGTGCTCTTTCTGAAAGATTTTGTCTCGCGTACAGGTTACGCATGGGGAAATTACAAAAACGCCCTTGCAGCTGTTATGTATTACTTATTTCAGTTGTGATTTAAATTGTTTTAAAGGTAATGATTTAACTTATTTTGCTTCAGACTTAAAGATTAATTTGTTTTTATTTTTGTAGTTGAACTTATGTTTCTTTGGCTTGTTGAAAAGTAATTGTAGTCATTTAATTTGTTCTCTTGACAGTTTTGGTTAACGCTGATTTGATTTTAAGTTGCTTGAGTAATTAATTTTTTCCTCTTTTTCTTTGGTTGGTTAACTATTTAAATTTCTCTTTAGTTAATTTTTTTTCTTAACCTTGGTTGTTAATGTTAATTTCTTGATAAGTTGACCCTTAAGGTCAATCTTTTAAAGTTTTGTTTACACAAGTTGGTGTTTAAAGTTTTAATTAAGTTTTAATGTGCCCCCTTTTTCCGCTAAATTTGGGATCCATATTTTCTGACTATGGTGGTCGTTTTGGTGTTGTGGAGAACATAAAAAATTTTTTCATACTTGATTATTGTATTTTAACTGAAGTAATTTTTATTTCCTTACTATGGTGGTCGTGTTTGGTGTTGTAATAAACCCAAGAAAATTATCTATGTAATTATTATATTTTTATTGAAGTACTTATCAGCATTGAAGTTAATTTGTGTGTAAAATCAATAATTAATACCTATTCCTCAAAAACTTTTCCGTTGCCTTTCCAAATTATTTATTGGCTTGTTTTCGATTTCTTCACCCGCTAGACGGTAGTCTGTGAAACATCTGTCATCATTGAAACGTTTTGCACCCTGCTGAAGAGGCTAATTTCTACACTACTAACCCTGCATCAAGGTCGAGGGGACGGGGTGTTTTGCTTACTCGCAGGCTTTTTCTATGCTGGAGTGGGACCCCTCGACGAGGCTAGTTCTGCTGTGAGTTGATTGACCTTGGTGTATCAGCGATTATTCGCCAATTTCTGGAGTTCGTACTACATTGGCTTCACCTTCCTGTGTGTTTTTCCCCTGGGGTTGCCGGGCTGTTGGCTGTTTTCTTACCATCTAAAATCGCCAAACGAGCATTTTTGGCGAATGGAGTAAACAGCCGGGGAGCTAGCTACGGGAGGCAGCCAGACACGGAAGGAGACGGAGCGGAGAGAGAGAGTCGTGGGCGAGGACGAAAGAAAATGACTATCTGAAGTTATCACGAGAGTAGCTGTCTGCGTTATCATAGAACCAACGATGTCGGAAGAAATGGATGAGAGAAGGCTACTATGGAGGGCGACGCAAATGTCAAAACCTATTTCTTAACTAATTACTTTCTTTTTCTCTACTTATAGAAAGCAAGTAAAGGCCAACTCTGCAAATGTTGTTGACGTCTACTGCCATGATTTTGTATTCCCCAGTCGGCATGTAACCTTACCATTGTCTAATTCGGTATGAAAAATTTTGATTTATTCAGTTTCCACCTCACAGCCACCAATGTAAATATTTGTATTTAGTCAGTTATATCTTAATAAATTCCATATTTAATTTTAACTTTTCTTGCAATGTTTTCACTTTTTAATTTAGAACACTGGACCCAATAGTATCTTAAATCCACAATGCAAACCTTAATTATTCTGTTGGAGCTTATGTACCACTATTTACTGTTTATTTGAAACCAGTTTTACTGGAAATATTGTGTTTATCATGCATGTCACAAACTTTACATATTCATGTGATTTAGAATTGATTATCTAAATATTGACTTTCATTTGATATTGAACTTAAAACATAAACATAAACTCTTAAGTTTAAAAACTCCAACACAGCCAGACAACTGACTGAACTACCAATGCTCAGCGATTTCACCGCTCGAACACTAGCGGGCTAAGCATTTTAGGAATATTGTTCATTGTGTTGTCTAAAACATACGCGTGTTAGAATAGAAGCAGTCAGCTCTTTCGACAGTTTTGTAAATAAAAACTGCAAATTCCATCAGAGAATATAATAATGTTTTGTTCTTTAAACCGTGTGATTAAATATTATGAAACTAGAAATAAATTACAATAAATACTATTTATCTTTTTTTTGTTTTAATATGATGTATTAATAGCCGTTTATCCTCATTTAAAAATACTCTCTGATGCTTTGCATGAATATAGTAAATAAATTATTATTTCTAATTTTATACTTTTTTCCTTCCTTCTTTCTGCATGCCTTTTGGTGTAACGGTAGCACACTCGGCGCGTATTCGAGGGGTCCAGGTTCGGCTCCCAGCGAGGGCATTGCTCATTTCTCACGTCTTCTCAGCATTAAAATAACCTAATCACTCTACAATTTCTGTGTTTAAGCAGTCATTCAGGTATCTTCCAAAATTAAAGACTGAAGAATTTTAGACATTTAAGCCATGAAATTCAGGTACAACCGCACCAAATTATTGTGTTTATATATATATATATATACGAAAATTTATTTTTTTTAAGATTGAAATTTGTGAAATTATTAAAAATTAAAGGAGATATATCGTATAAAAGCGATCGTATATAGCCTCTGTACTTGTGAGCTACGGATTTAGATAATAATTTTAAATTAAATTTATGCAGTAAAACTATCTTCAGGTAATGCTAGAACGACATTCTTTGCATTCCAAATTTTGATTTAATAAAGTAAGCAAAATGTGCATATCGTAACAATTTTGCAGAACATTTATGATTGCGAAACAACGTTATTAGAATTGTGGATAAAAATTTCCACTTTTCTCGAAATATTATTATAAAAGTAAAACTATGTTTAATCGTGGTAAAATTTAATAATCTGACAATTTTAAGAATTTAAAATATTTAAAGTCTTCTGATTAAGTTCAAGTAAGTTTTCTCATTCAGATTTTGTCTGAAATACTCAAAGTTTGATGCATTATAAAAACTGCGCAAGCGAAAAGTATTAATGCTAATAATCTGAAAGATTTTTTAAGAGCAATATTATTTAAAAAAACTGTCCATTTTAAAGTATCTTTGAAGCAAAAAATTTCGCTGCGATGCTGATCACCAACTTGTTAACTTTATTATATTTCATTGTCTGACTTAATTCAGTTCTTTTCTTAACCTGATGAACATATGAACAAGAATTCTTTTCTAGTCATTTTCCGATTGAGCTCGGTACATAATGAGCATTGATTAAGCATCGCCGAAGGTACGAAATGTACGGAGTGAGATAAAGCGTAATCGTTTTCCTCGCACTAGGCGCTTTTGAAATCGGATTGATAGATATGTCGATTCGGTTTGGCGTAACTAATTGCGGTATCACATTTCGACCAGCGATTTTCCATTATTAAATACGCATTAAGTAGAAAGAAAATGAGAAAAAAAATAAAACATCAGAATTAATTTTTGATTACCTTAAGGTAGTTTATTCAGCTTTACCCCTTGCTTTGACACAGTAGAAATGATTTAATATATTTTAAAATTCCTCCATATTTTAGTTTTGTTTGTAAATCTATGAATTTATAACACTTAGTTCCATATAGAGATTAAATTTTAGGAAGGTTAGGTTAGGTTAGGTTATTCAATTATGGCAAAGCACGCGAGGGCTATCTGCCTAAAGGGAGGGATGCCTTCGTGGAGGACTTTCTAAGGGAAGCTGGCTCGTATACACGTTACACATGGGGAAAACCACGAAAACGCCCATGCAGCCGGCCCGTTCGCGGGATTCGAACCTAGGACCGAACTACCAGTGTTCAGCGTCTTTACCGCTCGGCCGCTGGTGGGCCCAAATTTTAGGAAGATGTTCTCTTTAATATGTATGTAAATAAAATCAATCATATGAATAAGTATATAAAATCATGTTATCTCTCTCTCTCTTTCTATACATATATTCGCATATTTATTTGTTACATTAATATAGTATTATTGTTTATAATAGCTTTAACACAGTCCCCTTAAGTATTAACATTTGCACAAATTTGCAGTAGTTTTACATTTCCTTTCCTAAGCGATAATCATAAGAAGGAAACTAATATTCAAATTTACACATATATGTGTGTACATTGCGAAAAACAAAAAGACAGTTCTATATCTGCCATTCTAATGGATCGATTGACGAAATTCAAATTGTGTTTTTCATGTCTCGAAAGCGTTACGTAGGATATATATTAGATTTCTATATAGCATTACTCTAACATAAGTATTTTGTCCCCAAATCGGACTTTTTCTGAAATGACATGCCAATTCTTTTTCCATACTTCGGTACGAGTCAAAGTATTCCTAAATATTACATTCTGTAAAATTTGGTGTTGAATTTTCGGAGAAATTTAAAATTTAACCTGGTCAACTTGCGAACTTCTTAATTTAAAGCAACCTATTTATTTTCCTTTCCTTTTCTTCATTGTACACGAGAGGGAAAAGAATCACGTTCATTAGTTCCGAATAATTTTAAGTGCGTAAAACCACATTTGGCTTTATTATCGCTTGTAATGAATTTGCCAAATTTCAAAGCATGCCAATATGTAAATTCACGTATATCTTAGGAAATTTTAAATAAAAAAATCCCTAATTTTTGTGCCTAGAAGTACTATTTTAAAGGGATGTTAAAAATTTTATGGGTTATAATGCAAAAGGTTTTGCGAAAAATTAATAAAAAATATTTTAAAATACAAATTTTAAAAATAAATTTAAAAAAATACGCGAATTATGTTCGGATTAAGCCGAAATTTCGAATTCTGGAAAAAGGAACCAAGTAAGTTTAATAAAAAAAGAGATATAAATAAATATATATCAGATTCAATTAGCATCGAGTACCTAAAATTTTGAGAACTAATTCTTTAAAACGTGCGATTTTTTTCGTGCGATCTCTTTTCGTGCGATTTTTGCAAAACTTGGCATTTTGGCATAATTTCAGTCGTAGAATCTAAATATGGAAAATAATTGGCATACCATTTCAGAAAAAGTCCGATTTTGTGTCAAAATACTTATATTAGAATAATACTATATATAAATCTAATACATAATCCTAAGTTGAGCTTTCGAAGCATGAAAAACGCAAGCTGAATTTCGTTAATCGGGCTGTTAGAACGGGAAATATAGAACTGTGCCATTGTTTTTTCGCTGTGTACATAAATAAATACGTGCGTAATATTAAATATATGCAAAATAAAACGTACGTAAGGAAATACGTATAGAATATAGTTGTACTGAAAATATACTTTGTCATATGGTGCTAGACTTTGTCCTCACAAAAGGCCGAGTGGTAAAGTCACTCAATACAAGTAGTTCGATTCGAGGTTGGAATCCCAGCGAAAGAGTTGGGTACATTAGCGTTTTCGTGGTTTTTCCCATGTGTAACGTACATAAGAGTCAGTTTCCGTTAGAAAGTCTTCCACAAAGCATCCCTTCCCTTAGGCCTATAGATCTCGAGTGCTTTTGATATAATTAAGTAAGCCAAGTCCAACCAAACCAGAAATTATTGTTTTGCAGTATCAAAAATATTGAATTAAACAAGAGATAGGGAACAATATATTAGTAACATTCAGGAAAGCAAATACCTTTTTCCCAAGAAAAATGAGTGAGTGGATATCCAGCAACTGGACACACAAAAACCGCTGTCTGTCCTACTAAGGCTGTTTTGTTCTGAGTCGGTCGTGCAACGGGAGAAGAAGGAACATTCAGTCTTGCTTGATGAGAAGCTCTTCCAAAATCGCTATCAGCATGACAGGCATAGTCCTTACCATCACCCACTTCTACAGAACTTATATTAAGAAAACTGTGCACTATACTTCCATCCTGCGTAACAAAATCTCCAAGTCTCAGACGTGGAGAAGATGGTATACTCTCACCATCTGCCGTCCATGTAATTTTAGGAAGTGGATGTCCTTTCGCAATACACCGAAATGAAACAGGATGGCCAGGATTTACTGTTTGTTCTTCAAAGCGGGATGTAATTACTGGTGGATCGGCTGAAAAAAAAAAAAGGATAATATATTAGAATGTGCGCAGAGACAAGAAAGTGGTTAGTGACAGAGTCTGCCATACCGAAGGGCCCACTTACGAATCTCAGAGAAAGAATGGATGTAAATTGTCTGTCCCTTCACAAGAGGCGAATGATTTTTTCATAATGAAGTCACCACCGCTTACGGCCTTAGTTGTTACCAATGTTTTATTTGTTTATCTCTATACATATTTTCCAATGACCCATAGTAAAATATATATAGGGACAAAAGATAAGAAGTTGAGAAACAAAATTTTACATAAAGACCCAAAACAAGTGAAATTCAATACCAATAAATTTCAAAATATCCTATAAATAAGCAAAGTAAGAATTAAAGAAATATGAAACAAACACAAAAAATTCTAAAAACCTAAAAATATATACCAAAACCAGATAAAATATAAAAGAAGAGTAACTCCATCCAATCTGATATAAGGTTATCAAGAGGAGGATACATCAAACTCAATTACAATTCCCTGGGAAGGACTTCAAAAATTACAGATGAACTGTTATAAATATTTTACAATAGTTCATCGTCTAATTTTGAAAACAGAAAGGCAGTGGTTTTCCGAGTGGAAGGGTGATTGTAACTCAGTCTGACGTATCCTCTTCTTGATAACGTTATATCATATTTGATTGAATTCCTCTTCTTTTATACTTTTCTACTCTTGGTATACTTTTTCAATTTTTTATAATTTTTTGGTTTAAATTTCCCATTCCTTTAATTCTATTTTGCAAATTTATAGGATATTTTGAAATGTATTGGTATTGAATTTCACTTCTTTTTGGGTCCTTTTGTAAAACTGGTTCTAATTTGTTTTACATTATGCCTATACGGATCAACTTTCAGCAGAATTTCGGAGAAATGCTTTTCATTATTATGCTTTTAAACAAACAAAAATTGTGATACTGTATGCAAAGTGTATTAGTACAGCGGTGACACACTTTCAAGAGAGTAGAGGAAAAATTGAGAGTTCTGGCTCGGGAGCTCAGGTAAGGGAGCTGAGAGAAAGCTTCCGAGAACGAATGGCCAGTCGTGGGAGGGTTGCTTATCTGAAAATGAAGATACGGAGCCTTATGTGTCAGTGGATATGGGAAAAGTTGTTGATACATCAAAAAGGAGAGAACACGTTTCGAATTATTTTCTTTAGAATACTTCGTATTGGTACTTCTGCAATCGCTTGGTATTTCTGCAATCTTTATGAGATAAAAGGAATTTATGAAACTATTTTCTTAAAAGAAAGTTAAAGATGAATTTGAACCAATGATTTCTCTCGTATAGATTCAGAAATTAAAACTTTGTTTAAAATAATAATATTTTAATTACAACCCTTTAAGAGTATACTAATTTTTAAAAAACTAGTTTTGGACATAACGTGTAATTCATGAATAAAAGTCATAATATTATTCTTATAACTGATTTCTTACTTTTGAACTTTAATAATGTTTTTCCATTAAAATATTTGCCCTTTGTTTTAAATGATTTATTTTGGGAACATTAATTTCATTCATCTCTCATTATTCTAAAGCCTTATATTTTACATTATTTATTTCCCATCACTTTCTAAATTTCTTAATCATCTTTGGCTTCTAAATTTATATTAGGTTTTGCTCCTTATATTCCGGATTATTTCTTTTAGTTCTTATTTACTTTCCTTTGGAAGCTAATTTTATTTATGACCGTATTTCACACCAAATTTTATATGATTTTCTTAAATAAAACACCAGTATTTGATTTTTTTTCTCAACTGAAGAGAAACGTTTGAGTTTTCCTACTTTCAGAGATGATTCCACAAAATGTTTGTCTCTTAGTGTCTTACTCAAACTTTGATTTCTTAAGTCACCTGATACATTAATCACTATTAATACGCATTTTCATTACTACTACAAACTGGCGAAATTGGAACTGAACTGTTACAGTACCTTGTGTAAGATATTATATCGTTTCTTACTTCCTTACCTCTAATTCAATGTACATAAACTAATGCTTTTTCCTTAAGGTAAAAATTATAAAAACTGCATGAATTAATCTCTTTTATTACCACTATACTATTATTTTTTTAAGTTTTATTTTCTTTCCCCCTACAGTATTGAAAACTTGAAATCCACTAAAATGCTGAATGCACCCCGATTTTAAGGGATACAATCACAAAAATGTATATAATTCGGCATTTAATTTAGAATTTATACTATTATGAATGAAAAATATCCCAAAATGAACATTGCTATTTTACACTTTAATTAAAAATTATGCTTTCATTGTGCTTGAATATAATTTTTCAAGACATTGTTTCTCATGTATTAGATATTCAATTTTGATTTCGGACACCAATTTTTGCAAACCTTTCTCTGAAGCAGTTTTCGCAAAATTACTCCCGTTTTTATGCATTACTATTTACCCGTTTTTACGCACTCCAAATTAGGCATCTGATGGATGCTGATGGTTGGAATAAAACATACGATATAAAGCCTTTCATAAAATATCTTAATGAAATATTTCCAATAAATTATTCAGTGTTTGAATCAGCATGTTAACTTTAAGAAAATTAAGTACTAACAATTGTTCAGTGCTGCCTATAAAAATAAATCTAGCCTTTGAATATCCTCTCTTTAAATTTCAAAGGCTACAGCTAATTGCCGAATAAACTTAATCTTATTTGAAATGGTTATGGATGAAGCTTTACACTAAACCGACCTTAGCCGGATTTTTAATTATGTTTCCCGTTAAAAAGTGTATTGTGAGTTATAGTGAATGGCACAATAAACTTCTGTTTCAGAAAACTAAATCGAACATGCATCGTCTATTTAGATTTAAACTAGACTGAATCTCATAATAATATCGTTTGTTGTGTTACTCTCTGTTTGAACGAAAATGATTATTATGATTGACTATTAAAACGAAATTATCAGATTTTACGATTTAATGCCTAGCAAAATTAAAGAATTTTTTCAGGTTGATATCAGACAAATACAAAATTTATGTTAAATCTGCACAGCAGTAAAAGGTGCACGTAAAGATACACATTCAAATTTATGATGTATCTAAGTATTGGGAACAGAAGAGTGTAAGTTTCATTTGAGATAAGTTCCATTAAGATAGTTTCTTATCCGTGGAAGATAACAAAACATTAAATTATTTCACAGACATGTTGTTGTGAGTCTTAGAAATCAGTCATGAGCCATAATAGGAACAAAATATAAACAAACATACTGTATTCCGAGGAAATAGAAAATAACAAAAAATAAATATTAATTGAAAAATCAAAGCGAAAGTTAAAATATTTTTATCAGAAAACATTCTTAAAATTTCGATTGTGCGATATAGATTTCCAAAAACGTGCGCAACGATGGCGATTTAGTCTCAGGTATCGAATAAGAATATTTGTAAAATGTGTCGAATAAGATGTAATTTGTAAGATGTGTGGAAAGCGTTCTTCCAAAATATACGAACCGGAG
This sequence comes from Stegodyphus mimosarum, assembly GCA_000611955.2. Classification (NCBI taxonomy): domain Eukaryota; kingdom Metazoa; phylum Arthropoda; class Arachnida; order Araneae; family Eresidae; genus Stegodyphus; species Stegodyphus mimosarum. Next base: position 1,141,960 of record KK118118.1, on the reverse strand, counting down.
ATATTCGTATTTCTATTCCTTTTGCGGTGTCAGATAAATTCTACATTTCTACGTTGCATATACTGAAAATATGAAGGCCAAGAAGCTGCATTCCAGTGTATATTATACGCATAAAACATTCGCCTGCATTTGAATTTTTAGCATGCCCGAGATAAAAGAGTATAAAAGGATAGAAATTATCCATGAACAAACAAGATAAAATTCAAAGAATGAATCTGATTGTAAAAAGGTTTTCCAGTATGTGTAATAAGTGATATGCAGACTAGTTTTCCTCTTGACGGTTCCTGAGATGATATACAAATTGAGAAATTTTGAGAGAAGTCAGTACAAAGAAAATTGCGTTTTAATAAAATACTTTGCAAAAAAAGAAAAAAACTAATTTTAGAAGAAATAATCTTAATAAAGTACTATTCGACGAAAACAAAATAATAAAATGGAATATTACATAGAAACAAAATGTTAAAAATTATTACCAAAAACTAAAAGCGGGACAATAAAAATTGTAAAATAAAAATATGAAGAAAACGTGCAAAATAAATTTACCTTTGGGAAAGGAGTTTAAACTGTAAATTTACTTGTAAAGCAAATTTAAGGGAAACTTGAAGACATTAAATAAAATACCGGATAAAAAAAATAAATTGCGAAAATAAATTTACATTTTAAAAGCTCGAAACATAAATTAACCACTTTGAGTAAAGTTTAGATACTAAAGAAAAATTATTATTTATTATTATTATTATCATTTAACAAAAAGAAAATTTAGAAAAAATAAGGCAATTAAAACACACCTTTATGAAGCACAGATGAAATGAAAACTTCTTTGTTTTGAATAAAACACAAATCTTGAAAAAATTAAAATTCACGTGTTCAGGAGATGAATTTCGTTCTCTACATGTTCTGAGTACAATTTATTTGCAACATCATATCACATCAGTACGAAAATAGCGAAGTACATTAAGAAGCCATTCCTTAAAATACCCAATTTTACTACAGCGAAACGCATTCCGACAGGGGTCTTGAATATTTTGCAGTAATGTAAGTAGATATTTTCTACGATCCTTTCTCCCCCATCTCTGTCTAAGTGAAAAATCACAAAATGTATAATGTTACTAAATGTATGTTACCCAGTTTGATAGCTTTATCGCGTAACACTGCTCTAACAAAAGATTCATTGTGGACCTTGTCTTCTCAAGGTGCCTTGTAAAAGGGGTTCACCTTAAACATGAAGCATTGGAGATGACTGGCAACTGATGCTCTGGTAGTTAAGATTCCCCACAACCCAACCAGCGCACTAACATCCCCTTCTTCACCACGCTTTGGTGCGAAAAAATCAGTCCTACCACTTTCCAGAAAAAACCTGTATATTTGAATATTTTGTTTTGCCTTCTTCAGTTTCAAAAACAGATAAGTTTGATTGACTTCATGCAACTCGTCAACAAAAATCTTTAATAATATTTAGTTTGAAGTTCTGATGTTGAGTTTTGACAAAGATGTATGAAATTCTAGAAAAGCGGTTACATCGCATTTACACCGTCAATGAAAACTATCATGTGACAGAGCTTATATCATTTAATACATTCATTTATTGATTTATATATCAATAGAAAGCTAAAGAAAACTACGCAGTTGAGCGAAATTATCAATAAATATGTGTTGAATAATTTTGCAAATAGAACATAATTTATTTTAGAGAAATGCTAATTTAAAAAGCTCGAAAATTCTATAACTTATTGTAGGCGTAGCTTTATATTCCCCAGTTTGTGGAAGCAATACATTTTCAAATAGCTGAAATGTTTCCATTTCCAAAGTTTAGTGGTCTATTGTCTGTTCAAATTTTCAGTTTGATGTATTAACCATTGTCAAATTTTGCATTTACATTTTACTATTTGCAACTTACTCGTTTGATATTTCCTGCTCATAAATTCACCGGTAAAGCTCCTACGTTTCTTTACCCCCTTCTGCCTTCATTTTATTAACTCACTTATAGAAAACATTAGCTTCTTTGAAAGCACATCTCTGTAAACATCGATTTCATTTTCCTAAATAAGGACTGAAACCTTTATGTAATCATATCGAGTACTTCAAGCTGCATGACCAATGCCCTCATGATCAGAATGACAACGCCATTCACTTGCATTCTAATAGCACTAAGACCTTTAAACGCCATTCTCACTAATAGTATGCAGAAGGGAGGCTGGAGCTACGGAATCAATAATCCCAAGTTCTGTTTTAATAAATAACAACCGAGTTCAGGTAATTGTTGCAAAGCTGTAATCTCTCAGACGACTCTGCGTGCGGTTCTATTGTAGTAGCTAATCTATGCATGCTTGCCTGAGTCCGTGATGCTCAAACGCGTGTATGTATGACCCAGCATAAAAGCATCTGTCACTGTCGGAAAGTGCTAATTGGAGAGTTAGTTTGAAATCCTGTTTGGCCATTCTGTGGTAAAGGAGAACCAGAAATGTAATGTTGCCCCATGAGTTTATTACCTTTAAGCATTAATTTTTATTTCATTAAATCTTTATTTAAAAAGCACCAAGAAATTCAGCCAAGAAATAAAGTTAATTAATTAATAGAAATAAGCTCATGTACATATTGAGAAAATAACTTAAAAAAATATATTCTGGAAAATTTCAGATTTTACATTACGCCCAAAGGGGCGTTTGCTAACGTTTTCTGGCTCAACTTTATTTATTAAATATTATGTTCTTCGCATTTAAATCGTAAAATTAAGTTCAAGAGCAATATCGAAAAATGATTTTAAAATGAGCATATCTTTAGAATTTCCGATACACAGTTCCGCGCTGGAGACATTTTTTTTTTACCGTACTGTGTTGCTATTGTTCGCTTTCAAAAATTCGTTAAAGTTTTACAAAATATGAAATAGATAATGGAACGAATTCCAAATTCCAAATTTTGGTTTCTATATGCCCATGTTCGGACGGAAGCGTAACGTTATTGAAAATTGGATGGCTCTAGGTACCGTTGTTTTATCACAATGCGAGAAAATGTATACATTTATGCAGATTCTTCATTATATAATTTAGTTAAATATAATATAGGGCTCTAATATTTGGTGGCAACAATTTGAGAAGTGAACCGACATTTATAGTGAACAGACGCAAAATGCAAAAACAAAATTCATAGTCCTTCATGGCAAATTGCCCGTTTTGACTACAAATGTGAAAACTTTCAGATTTTACATTAAGTCCATAGGGACGTATTTTTAACGTTTTGTGGTTACTTTTATTTATTAAATATCATGTTCTTCACACTTAAACCGTAAAATTCAATTCAACAGCAACATCGCAAAATAATTTTAAAATCAGCATATCTTTAGAATTTTCGATACGCAGTCTCGCGCACTGGAGATAAAAATATTTTTTTGTACAGTGTTGCCATTTCTCGCTTTGAAATCATTGAGTTAGTTAATCGAAAATTCGTTAGAATTTTACAAAATATGGCATAAGTAATAAAATACATTCCAAATTCCAAATGTGGGTTTCCATCGAGTGGAAACTTATGCTATTCAAAATATGATAGCTCTGGTAACTGTCGTTTTATCACAGTGCCAGAAACATATATACATTTATGCAGATTCTTCATTATTTAATTTCTTTAAATATAATACAGGGTGGTAATATTTGGTGCCAACAGTTTGAAAAGTGAAAAAGCGCAGAAAGTGAATCAACGGAAAGTGCCAAAATGAAATTAATAGCCCATCTGGGCTAACTCCCTTTGGGTTAAAAATTAAATTATCGTATAATTATTGTTAGAAAAGCAGAATTAGAAAAATTTGAAATATTATTTTGACCGCAACTTAGTTGTCGATGGCTGGCTATCCTTCACAACTACCATCAGCAGCAAAATTGTATTCATTATTACAGTGGAATGCCTTGGAATAAAATCTCTCATTTCCAAATTTGTTAAAATTATAACAGTAGGCCAAGATCTGGTTAATGAGCTTCAACTCATCACCACTAGGGTGAATAAAAAATCTGAATACTGATATTTCAACCGAAGGTTCAACTGCCAGCAAATAGGCCAGTTCCACAGAGAGTTTCTTCACTCCCACTACTTGTAACGGGAGTAAAAGCGAGTTTCCTTTAGAAAGTCTTTCAAAAAGAAAGTTCTCTTCATACAAAGTTACCTCTTATGCTTCCTTTGTATTAACCAATTAACCTAACACTTCGAACAAATTCGATTCCATCAATGACCGTGTGATAAAACTATTTAACGGTAATGTTTGGACCTGGGTTCAAATTTTGGGGAACGGACTGGTTGATTACATGGATTTTCTCATATGGCATAAGGCCCCGCAGTGGAAAAGCAGGAAAGTCGCTGGACATTGGTAATTTGGTCCGATGTTCAAATCTCGTGAACGGGCTGGCTGCATGGGCGTTTTCGTGGTTTTCTCCATGCGTGACATGCATGCGAGCTAGTTTCCCTTAGAATGTCCTCCACGAAGGCATCCCTCCCTTAGGCAAAAAGTCCTCGAGTGCTTTGACATAATCAAATAAGCCAATTATATCATATGATTATATACCAGTTTGCATTAGTAAATCCTCCACGGAGGCATCTTTCCGCTTAAGCAGATAACCCTCCGGTCATTTGCTGCAATCTAAATAATTCAATACAACGTCTACCGGTGCTGGATGAAACCTCGAATGATATAGAATGCATTATGCTAAATGTGATGTTGAAGTACCATACGTAAAGTACATTCAGTTATATTTCATAAATCACAAGCACTAAGACTCTGCCAAATTAAACAAAGGTATTGTCTCTTTGCGTTTTTATTGCTTACGTAAATATAACGTTATAGCACAATTGGTTATAGCTGACATTATAGCAGAATCTTCAATAGAGTAAAAAAGGGGCAAAAGCATATTGTGCTCTGTAGTGTATTGTAGAACATAATTTCAAGTTACAGCAAAGAAATAAAAATCACGCCTTTCTTTTAAGCGCTGTAAAATTCTTGAAATGTTCGGTCCGGATTCCACTTATGCATTTAGACTATAAGGTATTCTCCCTCCTTCTTAGCAGGCCTTTGTGGTGTTGTGGTCAACACGCTCGGCGCGTATTCGAGAGGTCCGTGGTTAGAGTCCCGGCGAGGACATTGATCATTTTTCATCTCTCCTGCTTCTAAATAACCTAATGTTTCTAGAGTGGCGCCCAAACTGAAGAAGGTGGTGGATGATGATTCTCTACTACCAGGATTTGGCGATTGGGTCCCCTAATCCCCAGTTGCCATTTAAAAGGAGGAGTATATAAGGTCTTTCTTCCGCGTTCTTAGCATGACTTCGTGGTGTAGTGGTCAGCACGCCCAGAGAGTATTCGAGAGGTCCGCGGTTCGAGACCTAGCAAAGGCAATGCTCATTTTTCATCTCTCCTGCTTTCAAAAAATACCTGATGATACAAGACTCAAACTTGATAATTGCCATATGAAGACAGTACTGATATGTTCATACTCCTGAATTTCAACACGGTAGGGTTATATCATTTTAGGAATATTTTGTAATTTATAAATGGTTATTTTTTTTAAATTTTCAATAATTTTTTCAACTACAGTAAACCACTGTAATAGATAATCAGCGAATTTCGAAACATAAGAATGCGAGATTTTACTGAACATTTTACTTAAGACAATGTTAACAATTACCAGTATGTATCTTTTACAGTAATATATTACCGTCTATGTTTCCTAAGACAAATATGTTCATATGAATAAGTTAATGTCTACTGCAATTTTTGAAAATTTAGCTTCCTTAAAATATTATTTTAGTAAACCACTTTTGACAGCCGGCAACAAATAAAAGATAGTATTTTTTAAAAATTATATTACCTCAACAAAAATATTTTTCTTGAAATGACTTGCAAAAGACAGCAAAAGACAGGTAGTTTTAAATTAAACCTACCGTACGTTTATCTTTGCTGTAAGCGAGGTGAAAAAAATTTCCTTATTAAAAGTCAAGAGCTTTTTTCTGGTATTACTTTGTGTATTTGAAGTACATTGCATTATTCAGATAAAATGCATATATTTCTTTTTTGTTACAGTGTCTGACATAGAGTTTTTAAAAGAGTAGAATTCTTGCTTGTTTTGTCTATGAAAACCCTGTTCTCACTTTTGTCTAGTTTTGATGCAAAATGCAGTAACTGAATTTTAATGTTTTCCACCTGGATGAATTGTTAATTTCTTTCAGAAATGTTGTAGAAAAATTTTATCATTTTAATTGAAAATGAGAAGTTGTCTCCTTTAACTAATAAAACGTTTTAGTTAAAATTTACGAAGCAGAATAACTTTTAGGAAAATGTTATAAATATTGATATGGTTTATAATTTCAGTAAATCCTAATTAAATGAAAAGAAACAAAGAAATGATATTTTTAATTCAATGAATAATTTTAGTTGAAATAAGAATGAAAAAATGTAATATTGTTAAATGTTTCTTGTTACTTATACTATCAAAATAAAATTTTTATTAATATTGTGTTAAATATTTTTTTATTAAATTTTCAATACAAATGTTCAGATGTGGATTCCATAGTTAAGGGAAAATCTGAGCTCAGGATGATTTCTTTCTACCAATATTTGTATTTTTGCTATTTGATTATTTATTTTATTATTATTACCATTTTTTGTTAGAAAGTAATTTAAGTAGAACATATTATTTTCTGTTTTCTACTACATTTTTAAGCAAATTTTAAATATAACATTTTATCAGGTACATTCTGCTAAAGTTTCTAATTCTTTAAGAAATTTATATTTCAGAGACTTTTTAATTTACAGTCGAAATTTTTACACTGACATGGAGAAAGTCCATAGCACTATTTTAATTAATTTGACTATACAAATTTTTATTTCAGCCACATTCACTAGACCGAGCTTCATCCATTGAAAGACGTAAAATTAAATAAATGCTGAATGAAGTATATAATAAATGCTGAATGGAGAAGAAATCTTTACCGAAACTGAAGATGAAAAAGTAAACTAAAAAAGCATAACCGTAGCAAACATTGAGACATGGAGTTTCGCAGTATTTTACACATTAGCTGTGTGCGATTTCTGAAAACGCAGAATTTAGATCCCCCCCAATAATCATAAATTACAGTATTTCAGATTTGGAGGGTTGGATGACCTTTCATACTGAAAGTGAATCTAAAAATCTGTCATTCGAAGAGTCTATCTTTAGTTTGGAAAAGTGAACAAGTACCAGATTCTATAATTCTATCGTGGTGTAGAATGTCCTTGAACAAGATTGGTAAGAAATCATTCTGCAATGATTGGTGTGCAAGTATCTGAAACCAGTAATAATTTCACGTCCTGATCACATTTGTGATTGTTTATGAATTTGATCACGTAGAAATCTATGTCTGGACATGAAAACTTTAGAGAAAGAGCAACATTATTGCCTTATTTCATAAATGTTTCGACCAATAATGTTCATGCTTCAAGGTGATGTTAAATTAAACGATTCAAGAAGTTCTGTATATAAACAAATTTGACATTCATTTAATTTATTTCATCTCTTATTATCTAAACATGGGATATTATTTTTTTACTTCCAGCGTTTAATTAATACTAACGCATTTTATGTATACTTTTGCCATTTTAAAAAAGCTAAGTGAACGTCTCATTTAAATTAAGCAAGAAAGGAAACTATATTTAAAAGTTGTAGAGACATTAGGTTACTTCGAAGCAGGAGACATGAAATTTAGCAACGCCTTCGCGGGGAATCGAACCACGAACCTCTCAGTTACGCGTCGAGCGTGCTGACCACTACACCACGAAGGCACACGAAGAAGAGGGAGAAATACCTTATAAAGTGTGTTTCATTAATGTATACTTTAAAGGAATTTATTACACACCGGTTTCAGTAAATGTTCAATACACTAAAATAACTGAATGAACAAATATTTTTATCTTTATTTAACAAAATCTAACAAAAATTTAAATCACATGACTTCTACAAAATTGATTGTAAATAACTGCAAGTAAACCCGATGAGCGGAAAATTATAAATGGTTACTGAAAACTTTAGAGAAGGAGCAACGTTATTGCCTTATTTCATAAATGCTTCGATCAATAATGTTTATGCTTTAAGACGATGTTAAATTCAACGATTCAAGAAGTTCTGTATATAAACAGATTTGACATTAGTTTAATTTACCTAATTTTTTATTATCTAAAATTGGGATATAATTTATTTACTTCAAGCGTTTAATTAATACTGTAAACTTTTGCCATTTAAAAAAAAACTAAGTGAACGTCTCATATAATTTAAGCAAGAAAAGAAATTATATTTAAAAGTTGTAGAGACATTAAGTTATTACGAAGCAGGAGAAATGAAAAATTAGCAATGCCTTCGCCGGGAATCGAACCGCGGACCTCTCGGTTACGTGTCGAGCCTGCTGACCACTACACAACGAAGGTATGCGAAGAAGGCGGGAGAAACACCTTATATACTCCCCCTTTTAAAGGGCGACTGGGGTTTGGGGGACCCAGTCGCCAAATCCAAGTGATGTAGAATCATTATCCACCACATTTCTAGTTCGGGCGCCAGTGTCCAGACATTAGACATTTTTTGAAAGCAGGACACATGAAAAATTAGCAACGCCTTCGCCGGGAAGCGAACCACGGACCTCTTGAATGTGTGCAGAGTGTGATGACCACTATTCCCCGAAGGCATGCGAAGAATGCAGGAGAAATACCTTATAAAGTGTGTTTCATTAATGTATACTTTAAAGAAATTAATTATACGCCGGTTTCAGTTAACGTTCAATACACCAAAAGAGCTGAATGAATTAATATATTTATTTTTATTTAACAAAATCTAACAAAAATTGAAATCACATGACTTCTAAAAAATTGATTGTAAATAACTGAAAGTTCACCGGTTGAACGGAAAATTATAAATGGTTAATGGGGGAAGCATAATGAGCTAAAAGGTATTTTTATACGCGTATGCTTATCATGATAAGTAAATAACTAACATAATTTACATTTAAGAATAAAAGAAATGAAAAATGATGCTTTTAAGGACCTTCCCTTCTTTATTAAATTTTCTATTCTAAATTTAAAAAATGTCAGTGAAAAAGACATTTCAACTTTTTACACAAAATCCATTTGAAATATAATCTTTATTTTATTTCTTTAAAGTCTAATCTCATAACAATTTAAAAGCTATGCAGTCATAGTTTTTGGTCAAAGAAGTAATAGAGCAAGTAATATTAAAAAAAAAAAAATTAAAGTCAATTCCTACTTAAGTCAGCAAAGAAAAATTTTATTTTAGTTACTTTTTATTAACATTATTAATATTTTTTCGTTTCTAATTTATGAAGCTGATGGTGGTCTATAATTTCTCATTTTATCCATCTCTTGTAATGTTTCATTATTGCAAGGAAACTTTTCGGTGAGTTTCGAGCAATTCAGTTCTTGAATTAATATTCCATCTAATGATTTCACACGACTCAAAGCGACATATGGTTGACATGCTGCGAAGAGTTTTCGTAGGAAGCTTTTCTTGGAACTTATGTTTTTGTTTCTCTAATCGTCGTTCGTGTTGTGTTGCAGTTTCTTTTCGCGTTCTCCGTTTGTGAAGCAAGGATCATTTTAAAGGGTTATCTTTTAAACATATATTATTATCACGTTAACATAGAACATAATGGGACGTTACATCCGCTTCATTCAACTCTATAAAACCACAATTCTTTAAGTTAATACACTTTAAAAATCTTTAGAACTCTGTCTTACTGTTGCCACTTATTTTTGTTAAATATTACAATCCCGTTTATCACAGTCATGTACTATTATTTCATCAGTTGTTATAAAATTAAATTTTACAGCACGTGAGAATTCCTAATAAACGGCCATTATTTGTAAGTCTTTCAATATATTTAACAAAAATAGCATATCTTTAGTTCCGATAAACAGGAATAAATAAGTAGGAATTGACTTTAATATGTGCAAAAACTGCATTAACATCAAGTGTCATCCACTGCAAGTTTAAAAAAATGTATTTGAACTTGAGTGGATGAATAAAAAGTATTTTATTAACGATTGAAAATTTGAGCAAGGGATAGGGAGAGTGTGAGGTAACAGTAGGAATTTAAAAAGTAACCAAAAAGACAAGCCAAACACAATAAACAATTTTCAGTAATTTTTTTGGAAACGATCAACATGGCAACAAAGGTTTACATTTTCCCTTTTTCTTCTCTTAAGTTTAAAAAATTTAAAGTATAAAAAATGAATTCAAAAATGCATTAACCCACGGTACTACTGGCTACTGATTATGTTACAAAAAATAAGTATTTCAGCAAATTTGGATATATAGTAAATTTGGGTACTGCTTAGAGGGAAAATAAGAGAATAAATTCGGCAACTGTGATTTAAGAAGCGCGTCATGAAAGCAAAGCTAAGCAATTTGTACACAAGTATGTATTTAAATACATAATTATAATAAATAAAGGATTATATTACGAGAGATAATATATTATCAGCAATATTTTACGAATGGTTAGCAGCTTTTCGTAAAAATATTATAGTCCATAGAAAAAAATAATGTGTTTTTTGGTTAATATTAATAATAATATTATAATTTATTTTGCTATATCAGAAAATAGTTTCTTATAACGGGATTAAATAGGTTTTCTCAGTGAGTAATTATTAATTACAAATGTTTACGTTTATGTATGTATGTAAGATATAACAAAATACGATAACTGCTTTAAAAAAATGATTGACGACCTCAAAATTAACATTCTAGATTTGGTGTTCTCCCCTAAATTCATCTGTTCTCCCAAATTCGAGTTCGAGATCTTTCCATATTACGTAACGTTTAATGTTTAACATTTAAAACTTTTTCTAGCTCGAACTGAAACTATTGACTCCCTCCCTTCTTCCTCTGAATTGCTACGGCTTCTTCCGCGTAAGCTCTTCTACTGGCAAGACGCTTCTCATCTACGCTCCTGCTGTTTAGTTGCTTAAGATGACTTGCTGTTTAAAACCGGTGTTCATGGGAATTATTGTATTCATCTATGATATAAATATTATCTTATCTACAGAAAAATGATTTGATATACGTAAAAATAAAGATGTGATACTTCAAGCTCAGTTGTGTTAAATGCATCATCATGCCTGTCCACTCAGCCATCTCTTCAGCCACTACGATCTTCTCAGAGATGACGAATATCGAAATATGCTAAAAAGTACCGGATGCCTTCTTCTACGCATTTAAAACATGACATATACACAATTTTACTTATGTACTTTTACGCTACACGTACTGTATATTGAAAGTGAAAATAAAATTAAAATCTGACATTCTATGCGCATGTTATCTGATATACTCAATCGCATTTGTAGCTTTTAACAGTAAAACAAACTTAAATGACCGAAGACAATAATAATATATAAACTTAAAATAGTTTGTGTTGAGTATTATTTTCTGCGGTTATTTTTCAATGACACGAAACATTTTCAAGCAGCTGCTGTTACATAGTAAAAAAACCTTTATACACTCACGTTTGTGAAAATTGCAACACCATGAAGGACTTACGCGAGTGAGCTGAAATTTTCAGGAAATGCAAAGTAGCGCATGATATGCAAATGATTAGAATTGCAAATCCGTAGCGCATGCGTATGCTGAGCAGCGCCCTCTGAACGGCTGATGGATCCGAATAAATAGACGGCTGTAGCGAGGCGTGTATGGTTATCGGTGGTTATCTGCTAGTGGTAAACGTTAACTCAATCTGTACTTATGCCTCGTCGACGAAAGAGAGCGAGATTTGAACAACTTACAGAGTTTGAACGAGGGAGAATCATCGGCCTTCGTGAAGCTGGATTGTCGTATCGTGCAGTAGCCTCTCGTGTGCAGCGTAACAGCAGCACAGTGATGCGCGTTTGGAAGCAGTGGACGGACGAGTGTCGGACAACTCGGAAATCCGGGAGTGGACCCCGAAATGTGACGTCAGCTCGCGATGATAGACACCTGGTCCGCATGGCGCGGACGGACCGTACAGCTTCCTCTAGACAATTGGCAGCACTGTGGTCAATAGCTACAGGTGTTTCATTGTGTGCTTCATCAATTCGTAGACGTCTGCTGCAGTGTGGACTGCGCGCACGGACTCCTTTATACAGGATCCCCCTAACGCACGACCATCGCCGCCTGCGGCTACAATGGGCCAATCAGCATAGAGACTGGCGTGCTGATTGGCAGCATGTCGTGTTTTCTGACGAATCCCGCTTTAATTTGTGGTACCATGATGGCCGCATTCGTGTCAGACGCTATGCCGGTGAACGCCACCTTCCGGAGTGCATTATCGAACGCCACAGTGGACGAACACCCGGAGTTATGGTCTGGGGCGCCATAGCATATCATAGACGATCTCAATTGCTACGAATTGTGGGCAATCTGAACAGCAACCGGTATATCCGTGAAGTTCTACAGCCCGAAGCTGTTCCCTTCCTTCAAAGCTTGCCAGGCGCTGTATTTCAACAGGACAATGCCCGCCCTCATACTGCTCGGATTGTTAAATCCTTCTTTGCAGCGCAGCAGGTACAGCTTCTTCCTTGGCCTGCGTGTTCCCCGGATATGTCGCCAATTGAACATGTGTGGGATGTCATTGGTCGGCGTCTTGCTCGTGATCCTCGTCCTGTTGCGTCTGCAGACGAACTTTGGGTACGCGTACAAACGATATGGAATGCTCTTCCTCAGTCAGACATTCAAACTTTGTTTGACTCCATGCCACGTCGTGTAGCAGCACTTATTGCGGCGCGTGGTGGCTACACAAAATACTGATTCTGATCTCTTGTTCTTGTTTGTTTGCTTTGAACATTTAATCATTTATTTGTACCACTACCACTCAACTGTGTATTAAATTGCATTCAATTATGACGATTCCTTCTTGGTGTTGCAATTTTCACAAACTTGAGTGTATAATAATAAGGATTCATATACAAATGTGATAGATTAGGCGAATATTTGATAAAAACGTTTCCACTTTTTGTCTCATTATTTTTTATGATGAGTGTAAATATATAAATTACATTGCTATTATAATTCTGCTGGAAATTACCCTGATTATATGTTCATATGGCTCACGCATGCACTCAGATTAATTTAATAAATACGGTAGTTTTCATATACATAATAAACAAAGTAGTTTTCAATAGAACTTCCGATGTAAATTTTGCAAAAGCTTATAATAACTATCAACTTAGACTTAATATGTCAAATATGTTTCGTAAAAATATTTGATCGCAGAATATACATTAAAAGTAATTAAAATTGCAGTCTCTGTCAGTTAAGTGCCATGATAAAGACACCTTTTTAACATTTACAATCTAGCAATCACATTTTCACTAAATACTGACCTAACATCAAAACTGATAAAAATGATTTATCCCTTTAACCCGCTGAACCTCTTCTTATCTCTTGAAGTTTCCAGTGACGTCACGAAGGATGCGGCACATCAATCTCCGCCCATTAAATTTATGCCCATTACATGCAAATGAAGAACCGTGAGTTGCCTTCTAAACAGTAACGGACGAATTTCATTTCCATTTCCTAAATGGCTTCTCTGTCCGTAAGCAGAACGTGCAGTGCTTCGAATGTTGCACGCGCATTTTGATGATTTCCCAGAACACGTGAGAAGAATCGCTTGAATACTTTATGAGGAGACTGACAAACACACGACTGGAACACAACATTAATTTTCCTAACGCGTTGCCATCCCTCGGGCAATAAATACTGGCGGCATGGGGAACCACCAGTTAAATACCTCCTTGTGGTCCCTTGTGAGGTTGGGGGTTTGGGATCGAGGTTACTGCTTGCGGGAAAAGTAGGTTTAATGAAGTTTAAATGTAGGATTTCTGTGACAGGTTGACGAGCCATGGGCTTTAGGGGGAATATCGAACGCATTAGGGAAGCTGCGGTGGATTTCGGAGGAAACGTTCGATTAGGATAACTGCTGTTACATTTATCAGAGTTTTGTATTTGATTCCGTTTATTTGGATGGGTTTTAATGATAAACTCTTGTTTTGTGTGGCTTTTACTAGTAAAGTTCTGAGTTCCATGTAAATGTTTAAACTACATTTTTATAAATGGCTTGATTTTTAAGCAAATAAAAAGAGGCTTCTTTAACCGTCTGCAGAAACTGGTAAACGATAATTAAAAGAGTCCACATTTTGTCTGTAACGGAAGAAGAATTATATGAATATACTTTGAACAGATTATAAGGTATTTCTTCCGCCTTCTTAGCATGTTTCTTGGTGTAGTGGTCAGCACGCTCGGCGCGTATTCGAGAGGTCCGAGGTTGGAGTCCTGGCGAGGGCACTGCTCATTTTTTATCTCACCTGCTTCGAAATAACATAATGTCTCTCTCTACAAGACGTGCTGATTTAAAATGCATTAGTATTTGGATACATATGATCATGCATATTATTAATTGTCTGACAGATTATTAATACAGTAAACATTTATAACAATATGCAAGAAAATAAAAAGTTTTTAGATGTCTGTTATTTGATTAAACAAGACAGAACTGCGCGACATTTTACTTGTAGATAAGTAATCGGGTCGTTTCGAGTATATGTCATCAAGTCAAAGAATATGTACTGTTAAGAAGGAAAACTTCGCAGAAGCAGAAGTGGCTCCCTTCGAACGAAAAGGGAAGCAACTGCGCATGCGTGAAATATCTGTCGCCAAAAAGCGCCAAAGCTCGAGGCTGAATGTCGAAGTTGGTTTGGATAGTTTCGACCGTTACGTTTAGCAAGAGTTTAAACAAAGAATAGGTTATTTGGTTTCAAGTAGCGATATGGACGATGGAAGTTCAACAGCCAGTGAAAGTGAAACTTCACCTAATATTTCATCATTTCCGAGTTGAAATTATCGCGACAAGTCAAAGAACGATTCATCTTAACCCATGTTCCTCAATTTCCTATACACATCGCGGAGGGGAAAATGTCGGCTAGGTACCAAAGAACCGGCACATCACAGAGGGGAAATTCTCGCCAACAGATTCCGTCGCCAAATCCCTTGGCGAATGTTCCCTTTTCTTTGTAGCGGCGTTGCAGACAAAGTGGTTTACATTACGTCTATGGAGCCTTTCCTTCTTTACATAGAGGTTCTTTGATCAAGTGTAAGGAAATCCAATCATCTTCCTGAATGATGTTCTAAAAACTGTAAAGGTAGTGTTAGTAGAAATGTCCAGAATTTAGAAAAGAAGGGCTAATCCATATAGCTTTTCCAATTCCTTCTATTCTTCAAGACGGTTTTGGCTTTTCCTCTTGAAACAGAAACTAATGACTGATGACCTAATTATGGTTACATTGACTTCGAAGACGCAAAGAAATTAAATTTCACATTTGAAAGACCAGCCTTAAAATGAACCGTGCGTGAAAAATAGCTATAATTTGGAAAAGAAGGTGTTCTTACCGTATGCATTTATAGCGTTTAAAAAGTTAATAATACTTATTTATTAATTTTAAAATAATAGATGAAATGCGGTATAGTTTCGTTTTTTTTAACAGTTAAAGATTTCCTGTGCATTTATTATTAAATCATAAAAAAATATGACATTCATCGTCTTTTCTTTATATGCATACTAAGAGGGAGAATTCTATTTTTTTTTTCTGAAATGTTTTATTATAACAGCTTTTTGAAGTCAGGCAAACAAAATAAAAATAAATAAAAATAAGCAACTTTAGATCGGTGTATTTTCGAACTTGCATCGCATTTTTTTTTCTTGTTGCTAAAGAATAGGAACTTAAGTTTGATTGCTCTTGAAATCATATGAGGCAGGAGTTCGCAACCGGTGGTACGCAAGATAAAAGTGTGGTACGCAAAGTATTTTTAACTATTAAATTCAAAAATTAAAACCCCAACATCCTGATTGAGTTTTTTCTCTAACACTCATAAGTTTATTCGATCTGAGCTTTGTTCAAGAGGTGATTGTGGTAGTAGTACTTTGTAGTGGTGGTATTAAAGGTTTTTATTTTTTGTTTAGGTGGTAAGCGTTAGTCAAAAGGTTGAGAACCTCTGGTATAAGATATTTCTCCTATCTTCTTAGCATGTCTTCATGTTGAACGCCCAGCACACTCAGCACGTATTCGAGAGGTCCGAGGTTCGCGTCCCGCTGAGGGCATTGTTCATTTTTCATGTCTCCAGCATCAAAATAGCCTAATGTCTCTACAGTTGCAAGGAACTGAAAAGATTGGTGAGTGATGTTTCTCCACCACCAGGATTCGGCGATTAGGTTTCCCTAATTCCCTGTTGCCCTTTAATAGGGAAAGCATGTAAGATATTTCTCCCATCTTCTTAGCATACCTTCGTGGTGTAACAGCCAGCAAACTCGGCGCGTATTCGATAGTTTCTATTCCCGGCGATAGCACTGCTCATTTTTAACTTCTCTAACATCAAAATGTCTCTACAATCGATGGTTTTATTCAAAATTGAATCTACTCTAAGATTGCTTTTTTGGCCTGGCGTGTTTCTCTAGCGATTGGATATAACAACCGGTATTTTTTAAATAATTGCTTAAGTTATACTCACATACATTACGTTTAAATATAAACCAGATCGTTGTTTAAAGTTTGATAAAATCACTTTACTCACAGTATCTAAATAGAATTACTCACTTTTCTCACTATCTAAATAGAATTACTCACTTCGCTGCAGAACAGAAGCATAATTTTAAATAGGAGCAGTCAGAGCTGATGCAGGCATGAACCTTATGTGATGCAGGCATGCACCTTATAAGAAATAGACCAACCTAAACGGGTTTTCTCCTTCGTCTGACGCACTCACGGCTGTCCCCTTAATCACATCCAGAGGAGTAGGGACGATTACAGAGACTTAACATTGGTTGTCTATTGCAGCGTGTATAATTGTCAAGAAAAAGCTGGTTGTAGCTCTTCATTTCACAAATTAGAGTTTTTACGTATTTTTATTTTTGAAATTGAGATTGATTTTTAAAAATTTAGCATATTTTTCAAACATAATTAACGTCCAAATAATTATAAAGCTGTTGTATGCTTTCAGGCCTGGATATTTTTTTTAGCTTTTCCTACGCTATAAGGAAATTTGCAACTACTACTTCTAGAAAATAGTATTTTAAATCTGAACTAATAGAAAATTTCAAACAAACAATTTTCTCTTAAATTTTTATGTGTTTATTGGTGTAAATAAGTAAAAAATACTAAAATACCTAAAATGAATTTTTGAAGGTTTTTGTTTAAAATTTTAAATTGTGCTGCTTTTTTAAAAATTGTAGGTGAATATTATAGCGTAATTTCTATAAAAGAGTTTTATTTCAATTATAATAGCGATTTTAACAACTTAATAATCTTTATACATTTATTCTAATGTTAAAACAGTATTTAACTGTAATAATTAATTGTGCTAATATTTTATAGTGATTATTTTTAAAATTTCATTCTAGTTCTGCATAAGATTTTTTTATTTACTGTGAATTTAATTTATAAGCCCAAACGAGGCGATAGCCCAGAAAGGCTATTAGTTTCGAAACGGCATTTTGCGCTGTTTCCCTATAAATGTCCATTTCAAATTGATGCCACCAAATATTATCGTCCTGTATTATATTTTAAGAAATTAAATAATAAATAATTAATTAATAAGAATCTTCATGAATACATGTATGTTTCTATAAACTCAATGAGTTCAAAGCGAGCAATGGCAACAACGTACGGAAAATAACATTTTTATCTCCAACGCGGAAATTCTAAAGATATGTTGTTTTCAAATATTTTGTGATATTGCTGTTGAAATGTGATTTACGTGTGAATAACATGATATTCAATAAATAAAGGTAACACACAAAACGTTAAAAAAAGTCCCTTCGGGCGTAGTATAAAATCTGAGTGCTTCCAGATTTTACTTTATTTTTTTCATTGCACTCAGAAAAGTTTATGCTCCGAATTTTATTAATTATTAAAATATATAGTAATCTTATGATCATCTTGTAATGTTAATAATTAATGATTATGTAATCAAATAAATGATCGTCTTGTAATGTTATAACAATTTTAGAATCCACTGCCTAAAAATACTCATAAAATTTTTAAAAATATTATCAGATATTTTACCTTATTTGCTTCAAAGCACCATGTACTTACTATGAACCATGTTTAATTTTACTTTACTTGTACGCAAAAGTAAGTTAATATATTTTGTGTTTAGAGTTTTTACCGAAGTAAGCATGTTTATACAAGAATTATGCATGAAAATAATGCGCAAAATGCAGTAAAAAGTGCTTTAATGAGATATATTAAATCTTACTTGAAAAAAACTGTGACTTTCATAATCTCATCAATATACAACGTATCACATTTAATAATTAAAAACAGTTATGTGATACAAACGCCATAAGTTTCAATGTTAAAGTAAACCAGATCGTCCCTATTCCTTCTTGCGGACATGTGGGGTACATGCGCTCCGTCCACTTGGTTACTCTATCTCTTATAAGGTCCATGGATGCAGGACAGTGTCGTCAGTCACTTCCTGTTAAACTCCCCGTACGAGGATCGCGTCGGTGAGGTGCCACTCAAGGGAATGACCTAAGCCTTCTCTTTAATTCTAGAAATACCCATATATGGTTAGTAATTGCAAAAAATACTCCACAAGTTCACCTCATTAGGCTAAGTAATGAAATTAAATTGAAGCATAAATAATAAAAATGGCATTAAATCATGTCATTTAAAGAAGAAAATATAAGATATGCCTTTAAATTTTAAAACTATTCTATGACTAAATATTTATAAATAAAAAATGCTAGAGGAAGGCAAAAACGAACGTGGCATATTTTAAAATTCAAGGGATTAATATAAAATGTAAGCTGACTTAGGAAAGTCTTAAGAGTTATAAAAATTCTAACTTTAATTTGAATTTTTACTGCGACTTCTTTTTTCTCTAACTCTACTGAAACAGGTAGAAAGTGAGTAATATGGCAAGTTTTGAGTAGGAGAAAAAGGAATGTATAGCTTGAATAAAATTAAGAAAATAATTTATTCAGTTTCAGATAAAATCAGTATTTCTCCTCTTTCTTTAAAAATCACTGAAAATACAGTCTTTTGATATTTATGTTTCCTATATTTAAAAAAAAATTAAAAAAAATTTAGAGGCTGTAACAAAATGAATTTGACATGAACTCTGTTCCAAATAGATAAAATCATTATCACTAAATCCTGATTTAACAGAAGAATACAAACAATGAAATCTTTATAATAAGAGCAGTAATAACAAACTTAGCGGGAAAATGCCTTGCAGTGACAGAAAAGACAAAGAAATAAGTAGCAACAAATACTTCTAAGGTATTTTCTCCCTCCTTCCAGCATGCCTTCGTGGTGTAACTGTTAGCACACTCGGCACATATTCGGCGAGTCCATGTTCAAGTCCCGAACATAGCAATGCATATTTTTCATGTCTTCAGCTTCAAAAAAATTCTAATGACTCTACAGTGGCGCCCGAACTAAAACGTGATGGACAATAATTCGTCACCACAATTATTTGGCGATTGGGTAAGTCGCCCTTTAAAAGAGAGATTGTATGTATAAGGCATTTTCTCCCTCCTTCCAGCATACCTTCATGGTGTAACGGTTAGCACACTCGGCGTGTATTCGAAAGATCCAGGTTCGAGTCCCAATGAGGGCATTTGTCATTTTTCACGTCTCCAGCATCAAAATAACCTAATGACTCTGCAGGTATAGTGGAACAAATTATTCCAGCAAATTCTTAGCAAATTGGATAGCAAATGCTCGAAGTGTAACGAATAATTAAATAAATAAAACATTCGAAAAATCATAACTTTTGTGATTGTTTCCTGAAAACATACACTGCTTCATTTAATCTTCTAAAAAAAGTGTTTTTTCTAGTATCTCATTTCAAATCCACAGTATAACACAAATGGCGAAAATATTTTACCTATGTCTTTCTGCTGAATATTTCATTAAAATTCAACCTCTGTAACAAACACGAAACTACCAGCTCTTCAAATAAATAAGCACTTTTTTTCTGGTTTTTGAAGGAAGACCAGCGGCGACCTTACAGAATTCAAGGAAAAAAATCGTTTTAACTTAATTTAAATCGTGCAATCAACAGAACCGCCGTGTTATGCTTTGCAAAGTAAAACACCCCCTAGCTTCAGGACAAATAAAGTAAAATAAAATATGAAGAAGGAAAAGCTCTATGTGAATGAACAGTTTTTTTCTTTCCGCATTACTTATTTTTCTTACTTTGAAAGTCACTTGAACTGATTCAAAAAGAAGTTTATTTTCTCGAATTTGCATTTTCTAGAGAGAGTATCCTATATTTACAGATAAAAAAATATACTTGGTTCTTTAGTCGTTTTTTTTTGAAAAAATAGACCATCCCTAAAGAATATTCAACGGTTACATTGTGATTACGTATGTTACTTTTGGATTTTTATTTTTTACTTTATCAGGGACATTTAAATGCATCTTGTTTTGTTTGCATGCCTTCAATTTGAGTTCCCTAGGTAAATAAATAAAAAATTAAGAAAAAAAAAATACAATTTAAAGAAAAAATCTGAAAGCTTTCAGATTTTATATTACTCCAAAAGGGGCATTTTTTGAACGTTTTGTGTGTTACATTTACTTATTGAGTACCATGTTCACACTTAAACTATCAAATTCAATTCAGCAATATCACAAAATATTTGCAAAGAGCCCACCTTTAGAATTTCCGATATATAATCTCGCACACTGGAGATAAAAAATGTTTTCTTTTTTTCCGTACAATGTTGCCGTTGCTCGCTTTGAATTCCTTGAGTTTGCTAATCAAAAATACGTTAAACGTTTACAAATATGAAATAAATAATAAAGCAGATTCCAGATTTCGGTTTCCAGATGCCCATATTCGTGTGGAGGACTAGACTACGTTATTCAAAATTTGATGTCTCTAGGTATCTTTTTTTCACAATGCGAGAAACATATATACATTCGTGCAGATTCCTCATTATTTAATTTCTTTAAATATAATGCAGGGCTCTAATATCTGGTGGCAACAATTTGAAAAGTGAAACGCCGTTTATATTGGACGGCGCAACATGCCAAATCGAAATTAATAGCCGTTCTTATCAAATTGCTCCTTTGGGCTAAAAATGTGGAGAGGAAATTTGTATAACAGTATTTGAGCCTCTAACATTCGGAACCTGATAAACATGAACAGTTGTTAAAATCTACAGTCGCGCAGATAATAAATAATAAGGTAATCTTGAATTTTTGGTAAAAAAAAATCTTGGGAATAATTTAAGAATATTTTAGTTCAAAGGGACTTTATCCCTGAAGGGCTATTGTTTTCGTTTTGCGATTTTGCATCGAGTCACTCTGAATGTCCATTTCCCTTTTCAAACTGTTGCCACCGAATATTATCGCCCCGTATTATATTTGTAGAAATTAAACAAAGAAGGATCTGCATAAATGTATTCATGTATCTTGCACTGTGATAAAACAACGGTACCTAGAGCCATCAAATTTTGAATAACGTAATCCTACTGCGAATTTGGGCATCTGGAAGCCCAAATTTGAAATTTGGAATTTGCTTTATTATCGATTTCATATTTTTCAAAACTTTAATGCATTTTTCATTAACAAACTCAAGGATTTCAAAGCGAGCCATGGCAACGTTATACAGAAAAAACATTTTTTTATCTCCAGCGCATGAGACTGTGTATCGGAAATTCTAAAGATATGCTAAATTTAAAATTATTTTGCGATATTCCTCTTGAACTGAATTTTGTGCTTCAAGTGCGAAGAACATGATATTTAGTAAATAAGGATAACAGACAAAATGTTAAAAAAAAACACCCTTTTGGACGTAATTTAAAACCTGAAATCTTTCTAATTTTGACTTTTGAAATAATGAACGTGAACTTTTTTTTCCTACTCCTACTTTTTTTTTCTACTCCTACTAAATCCTACTCCTATTCTTGCAATGCAACTTTTAACTGGGTTGGAAGATGTTCATGATTGTATTAAGAAAAGCTATCCTATTATACCATAAGCGGGTGCATTTGCCCAACACCTTTT